>CAFUXE010000711.1:4550-52401 GCA_903364295.1 Serranus cabrilla
ACACACACACACACTAATAAGCATGCACCATGCGCCGCACGTCAGCCTCATCTCACACCGCATTAATTAAGTCATGATCAGATGTTCAGCAAGGTGAGGAGACATGTTTAATAAGGGGCAGAGAGGGCCGAGGAAGCGTGCCTGAAAACGTGATCAGCAGGAAGATGAAACAAGCTGCTGACTTCAAAGGCTGCTTCAATTTGCATGTAATACCTGTCAAGTCACTAACGATTTTTTTTTTAAGTGGAATTGTATAAAGTAGTTATCCATACATCAGTGTTATACCTGCATGGCAGTCATCGTGCCCCAAAGTGTAAAGAAGCAGGAAGTACCGGTGTAAAAGCCCAAAACGTATCCAAACGTATAATGTGGGGAGGGGGGATATTTTGGGCCGTCACACCAGCTTGCACAGACTTTACCTGTCAAGTCCAGATTATACCTCCTTTGTTAAATAAGTGTGTATTTCAATGTTTCCATCATAATTTATAAATATTGGGCTAGACCAGACTGTATCTCTCCTGTCCGGATTATACCTCCTTGTGTTTTTCATAAATAAGGTAATCGGAGGAAACTAAATGTAGTATTAAGAAATTGATAAAACACAATCACAAATTTGGAAGTACCAGATGGTCTAACTACCCATTACTTTCTTGGTTAAAACACAGCTTTAGACCCCTTAAAAGTCAAGAAGCCCCTTTGACCCCCTGTGAAGCTTTGGTGACCCCTACTGGGGTTAGGACCCCCAGCCTGGGAACCAGTGGCCCATATGAATAAAATAAATAGGCTGAATAAGACAACAGATCTGTAGGAGATGTAATTTCATAATTAAACTTAGTGTGAATCTTAATGCACACTGATTAACAGGAAAAAGTAAAACAGGTTGCTGACCCCTGATGTAGAGCGACCTTCACTTAATTAGGAAAGTTATGTATAAATATTAACACTGATATTAAGCTTAGTAAAGCAATCATTTTTGAGGTTTTGGGGAATTAACATGTTGTTTAAAGACTCTGAGCAATAAAATACAAATTATCTTCTTTGTAGTGTCCATGATGTCTCCACTATAATACTTTAAGGACATTATTCCTGCAAAACTGATGCCATTTACATTAACCTCAGCTGCACTTTGTGTTTAGTGCTAATTAGCAATTTTTAGCATGCTACCTTAAGTCAGACATCTCATTCATCTTCATGCAATTCCTTGTCCTCACACCGGACAGTCCTGCACTTATTCACCTTCCTTACATCAGCAGGTCGGACATATAAACAAGTGACTGTGAAGCCGTGCGTACTTACGTCTGCATGACGCAAAACACTCTCTAACACAGCAGACTTTGACCAAATGTACAGAATTACAATCACAACATGTGAAGTACAAAGTGTGCTGATAGAAATACGTTTTTAAGGGAATGTTAATCTGTCTTCAGACCTGTTTGTTCCTCTGACATCTCGCTATCTCGCTATCTCGCTCCAGGAGATTTACAGCATTCCACAACTGAGAAGGATGATATAACTCTGAAAGCAAACATGAAAACACACTGGACTACATTTGGCATTTATGCAAGGCTTTAATTTGGGTCAGCTGTGTCACAAAGGAGCTGAAGAAATACCAGAGCAGTCGTAAAGTTCATTTGACAATGATTGGCTTTTTGGGTTTGGTTTGCTTGAGGCCAAACAGGTTTTTGCTCGCTCTCTTTTTCACTTGGCTATAATCAATGTTCATCCTTTTTATTCTTTAAATGATGTTACTTCCTGAGGTGCAGGACACGAACCTGCAGCGTAAAACTTTTAAAGGATGTTGGATTAAGCTGCTGTTCTGAACTTCATAAACTGTACTTTTGACTTCTTCTCCGGAAATGGGCATTAAATAGGTTTCTGCCTTATCTGCTTCCACCTTGTCTGGTCTGAACTTTTTTTTAAATTTAAAGCCCTAACACGCTGCTCAGTGCATTTCAACTTCCCAAGAGTAGAAGAAATGTTCAGCAAAGAACTAATAAAAAAGATATGAAAGCTTTGTGCAGTGCGATACATCTATCTCTGCTTGTTTACCTATTTGTACTGTTGCAGTTTGACTTTGATTTAATTACAGTAATGTCAGATTTCTGCCCTCAGAGGTTGATGAATGTCAAGAGACAAGCTGTCCTCTTTGGTCCCTCAGTGTTTGATTGTGACCGTCTTCACCTCGGTGAAGAAGTGGTACGAATCCTTCCCTCCCTCCCTCCCCACGCCAGAGTTCTTCATCCCTCCAAATGGTAAGTTCAGATCTCTCACCAGCCAGCAGTTGGTCCACACCATACCTGCCTGTAACCTGCTGGCCACGCGGTGAATCCTCCCCACGTCCCGGGACCACACGGTGGCCCCCAGACCGTAGCGCACGCCGTTGCCCTTGGACACCGCCTCCTCCTCCGTGTCAAAGGTGCTGATGCAGGTGACAGGGCCAAAGATCTCCTCCTGCATGACGCGGGAGCTGTCGGACACGCCGGAGATGACGGTGGCCGGCATGAAGTAGCCTTTGGTGTTGCGCTCAGGGAGGCGCAGCTGGTCCACGCCCTCGCCGCAGTGGATGGTCCCGCCTTCAGATTTGGCGAGAGCGACGAAGCTTCGAACCTGGGGACCGAGACAGAGAGGGATTCATGTTTATGAGTTAGGGCAAGATTTGACTGTAGGATTATCACGGCCATTAGAGTGAGATCTATAGAAAATTTTGGGGAAAATGAATTACACTCAACAGTAGGGAGGCGGACAGTCCTTAACCATTACTACATAAAAAAAGATTTTCTCCTTTCTAAACTGTTATTAAGAAGAATCTGATCAAGAATATAATTAAAATTTTTTTTTTGGAGGATTATGTGAAAAGGTTGAAAAATTACAACATATCACCACTTTAATTCAAACAAATACCATAGATTATTAGGCATTATTGTCTTTAAATTACTTTTCTTGACACAATACTGCACAATAAAAAGCAAATTAATATGTCACATTTGTAATTGAAATGCATGTTATAAGGTAAAAAAACTGTAAGATAATGATTTATTTATTTTTTTGCAAAAAAATTTTTTTATAACAGTGCTGTTCTTTCACACGTCAGTCCGTCACCTTCTCCAGGTGCTCTTTGCTGATGAGTGCCCCGTTGTTGTTGCTGGGATCGGAGGGAACGCCGGTCTTCCACTTCTTAGCTGCAGCCACAAACTTCTCCAGGAACTCAGAGTAAATACTCCTTTCAACATAAATCCTGCTGGTGCACAGACAGATTTCTCCCTGAGAGGAAAGGAAAGAAGATTTTTGATGTGTGATTCTTGAAGCACCTGTTGTTCCCATGTGTCTGCCTCATCACAAAATATGGTCCGTGGTTTCCCCCATGTGGACAAACTCTGGTACTGCATCCTCATCACATACACACACATAACAGTTCATACAGATGCTTTAATATATTGTGATACTACTACTACTACTACTACTACTAATAATAATAATAATAATAATAATAATAATAATCATCATAATAATGATAGTTCAGTCCTTTACAAACTTGAATGGGGATAAAATACTTAAATCCTGCAGCAGTTCTTATTTTATTGGTACAAACTGTTGATGAGGAAAACTATGAATATCAGATGAGATATTGGGGGAAACTCTTACTGTATCAGTGCAGTTGAAATGCATTTGAACAAAATACTGGCTTTGAACTGACTGAGCAAACTCGAATAAGCACAATTTTAGAGTTGATACACACTTTATGGAGTGCATTCACAAACTCATTTCCAATTAAATTAGCAAAAAAAAAACCACAGTAAGACTACATTTTGGGGGCTCTGCAGTTCTTGCTCAATCACAACTTTATGCCAGCAACAGTAAAAGGAACCAAAAGTCTTAAATGCCGTCTGAAAACTCTCCTTTCTCACCTGATTGGAGAAGCTGGATCGAACCGTGGTCTCGATGCACTGGTCCAGGTCTGCATCAGCAAAAATAATGGCAGGGTTTTTACCTCCCAGCTCCAGAGAGAGCTTCTTACAGTAGGGGGCGCTGCGCTCTGTGATGCGCTGGGCTGTTGCCGTGGAGCCGGTGAAGGAGACCAATGGGACTTCGGGATGGCCGACGAGGGCGTCGCCCGCTTTCTGCCCGGTGCCGAACACGATGTTGACCACTCCTGGAGGAACACCTGCAGAGATGCATGATTGTAGTACTCATTCTTTAAAAAAAGTGCATTACTATTGCATTGTGGGTGCTGTAGTCGTACCAGCCTGCTGGATCAACTTGCACATCATCCAGGCGGTCACGGAGGTCATCTCGCTGGGTTTGGCCACCACCGTGTTGCCTGTGGCGATTGCAGGTGCAACCTTCCAGGTCAGCAGGTACAGGGGCAGGTTCCAGGGGCTGATCAGACCAGCTACACACACAAACACACACAACATCATTTAAATCACATAAAGCACAAGTACATCTATACTTTTAGATGAAGACACTCTGAGCTCTCACCCACTCCCACAGGGCAGCGGATGGTGTAGTTCAGGCAGCCCATGTGGTCAATCTGGCTGCAGTCGGTGGTGTGGTGGAGCACCGACGACGCGAAGAAACGGAAGTTGTACGCAGATCGGGGAATGTCCACAGTGCGGGCGAATGTTTGTGTTTTACCTGTAATGTAACACCAGACATGTGGAGGTCATGCACAGCAGAGAAGAAGCAGCATATGTTCACATGTTCTTAAAATGTGAATAATTTGCAGTGAGTCTTCACTTAGAGACTATTTGTCTGGTTGTCTTCCAGGTAGAGGATGTGGAGAGGGTTGACCTTTGACCTTTTGGATATGAATGTCATCCCTCTGTCATTATATACTATATAACAGAAAAATGATCCACAACTATTGTTACTACTATTAATCTCATGTGTTACATATATTTATAGCTGTGCAATATATCTGTTTAACTTGTTGTTAATGCAAACACAAACTTGGCCAATAAAGCTGTTTCTGATTTTAAAAAGTTTGATCATTTAATTTTTTCTGAGAAAAGAAAAAGCCAAATATTTTATACCCTCAGCTTCTCAAACGCTCATCTTTTCCTAACAACTCAATTCCCCAAAAAACCCTGAACATTGTCAAAAAAGTAAATAAAACCGTAATTTGTTCATCAATTTTTGACATATATTCCATTAAAACTGTACAAGAACTTGTGTTCTAACTGATAAACTTTGTTTTTGTAGAAATATTCTGGAAATTACTTTGGATGTTGGACTGAAGTATTGATGGACACTCTTCACTATTTTACGATGTGACCAAGCCATTAATCAATCAATCATAAAAACAAAGTATATGAATTGACGATGAAAGGAAACGTTTGTTGACACCTTGGTCTCTGGACTCGGCTTGGACCAGCTCCTCCAGGTGTTCATCGATCAGGTCGGCCAGCTTGTTGAGGATCTCGGCTCGCTTCTCTTTGCTGGTGGCCGACCAGGCGGGGAACGCTTCCTTAGCCGCCTCCACCGCTGCGTCCACCTGGTGAGCAGCGAGAGATCAGCACATCGCTCTGTGTGACACTCAGCAAAAATGAAGTGAGGAACCCTTCAAGATTAATCTGAGGGTCACAGGAAAGGGAGATGTAACACCCAATCAGGTTTTTAAAAGTTGACACTGTTTTTCTTGTGAAATAATGTAACTCTTTGTGTGAAATCTCAAGTCCACATTGCAGCCTCAGCCTGTGCAGAGGGAGGAGGCAGATTTAGGCTGGACATCTTTAGATGATATGGGAAATTAATCCCTGGAACATGAGAATCCATGTTTTCAAACTGTTAAGCAATGCATTGGAGTCATGCAGCGTCCCGTCATGACATGTTGACCCGTGTTTAATGATTGCTTCACTGTTGTCTGTGTAAAGAGCAAAGGTGCTTTAAGCGGTTTCACATGCTGCCTCTGAACCTGGATATTCAACAAGAATATATGGAACATTAAAAAAAAAAATGCACTTTGCTGTTCATTTCCTGGGACATCTGCAAAAAAATGCATGCAAAATAAAAGCTAAATACAATCAACACAGTAACAGCACTTGTAATAAAAAGCAATGCCGCTCAATATACCTGCAGTAAAAAGTAACACTGTAAAGTTTATGAGATTGTTATTACCTAACAACAGAGCACATGAAGATTATTAACAGGAAAAAAACATGGTGAGTCACAGCAGGCCAAAGAGGAACAGAATAGCTGCTAAATGACCTCCTCTAAGCTTGCAAGTTGAAACTCTGATATTGCCACACTGCTGTGAAAACCTCTGCTTTAAAAAATGTATCACTGCAGGGCTTTGGCAGCGCAGGAAAGCAGCCTTGCCTATAAATTGTATGCATTTATTTTTAATGCAATAAAGGCTGCTGCAGAAAAAGGATTGAATGCACAGTACAGGTTAATAAAATAAAATACTACCCACCTCCTCTTTGCCACTGTCAGGCACTCTGCAGTAGACCTCTCCGGTGGACGGCTCGTAGGAGTCGATGTGACTCCGACAAGGGACGAACTTCCCTCCGATGAAGTTCTCCAGAACCAGGAATGAGCTGTTGGCCATGGCTGCACACACACCGATGAAATCAAACCAACACAACGGACTGAGAGGATGAATGGCTGCTCAGGCGACGATTAAGCACATGAGCCCTGATTTGAGGGAGAAGTAGGCTGAACTGATCCTCCCACCTTACAGGCCTCTATGCTCTCGTAGCTACAGATAAGGGATCACACCTCCTGTGAGTGCAAATCAAGCACAAGGTTATTTTTTTCACACAAATAAATCATTTATCATTCATTTATTAAATTCACAAAAACACAAGTTAAAGGTACAGCTCTGATAATATCAAATATCACGATAATTTTGTTCAAATACCTCGATATTGATATTTACGATGATACTGCAGAGTTAACTGACACACTCACGCTCTCATTCACTCCTACAGGGAATTTAGAGTCATAAATTCAACATAACATGCGTTTGGACTGTGGGAGGAAGCTGGAGGACCCGGAGGGAACATGCAATCTCCAATAATCGAGTCATGTTCAGTAAAAAAATAGAACAACTTTACTTGAATGCACTTGTAGCTGCTGTAGCGTATTGTACACATACTGCCGCTGCTCTGTTACGCGCCACTACCGTCTCCTCCGGCTTCGTTCTGCAATACTGGATTGTAATGTGAACAGACACCAATATTACAACATAGTGGAATCAGTATGGACGTCCGGAGGCGAAATGACAGCATTGCACTTTACGGCTACTAAAGTGGGCAAAGCCAAAGAATAGTACGTCTAGAACAGTTCAGAAAGTTCATTTGACATCACTATACAGAAATGCATTTATATTACAACATCCAAAATCTAAGACTTATTGCTCTAATTCCAAGCCCTATAGGTACAGGTATGACAGCACAGAGCCATAGCATGTAAAAAGTCAAAATAAAGTACTTACTTTTCAGTAAGTATTTCCAGCCATGAAGCAGAGAAGAAGTGCTGCGGGGTCTTTGTGGTCACATACAGGCGATCTTTGGATGCTTCTATACTGTGTTGATTTCTATGACGGTCCTTTTAAATGTTTGCCATGTATTTAGCACAAGCCCAGCAGCATGCATGGGATTGTTTTGAAATAAGACTCACATTTTCTATTCTTCCAAGCCCTTCACAGATGCAAGAAAGCTCAGTATTTTAAAGGTGAGCCCAATAAGGTGTGATAAGCTCATTCATAGCTTTTGAAAATAGATGCAAGACACGAGGCGAGACTTTGTGCAAACCACATACACCGAAACAAGTCAAACTGCGTCTGCTGACTGAGATCATGTGATGAAGCTGCAGGTGAGATTGCTGATGCAGAGAGATATGTGGATCAGGTTTCAATGACCTGCCACAGGTCAACTCAGACTTTCTTCATTGTAATGTAAAAAATTAACTTCTTTTAGTGTTTCACCACCAGTGAATTGGACCGGTCATGTTTTATAGTGCTATGAGCACATAAAGGACCCTGAGATCAAAGGGCTTTGAAATAACACATCTGTAAATAACAGTTTTCTGAGAGATGTTTCTTAGAACTGTCACTTTTCGAAAGTTGCTTATTCAGAGTGTGCTGAGGAAGCCACAGCGTTACTCATCCATTTACAGAGAAAGTGATTCATCGTCGCTGATACGGGCCGCTGCTAAAACACTTATTCTAGATGCCTTCAGGGGCCGTCAGAGGTCTGCAGGCTTCATGTTCACATGTTCCAAGGTGGCGGATACATATTTACTGCATTTGCTCTTTCAGTGTTTCTGTAGCAGAACACTTTGCTATATTTACAGTGTAATTTACAGTTCAGAACAAGCAAATATGTCCTCAAGCTTGATTCCTCTGCTGCTCTGTGCCTCTACAAACTGGAATAAATCATGACTTTGAGGCCTTTGTCCCGGGCCACATTGCATAACTTTACAGTGTTTGTGACTGATGCTTTGGAAATTCAGGCACCAACTGTTGCCTCTCAGTGAGTCATATAATATCCACAGTCATATTCAAATTAATGAATATCAATTAGCAGTATGTGTCAACTGTAGATTCACCTACAAGCAAGCAACACTGCCAAACCATGTAATGCATAGAAATAAAACAACTGAACATTCTTGCCTTCACCCAACGTTGCTGCACAAACAGGAACTATTGAGATGAATCACTGTAAATCAAAGATATGATCTTATAGCACCTTTTCTTATAGCACATTTTTGTCGCTAATACAGATCTAAAAATATCTCACCTCTGAAACCCTCAGAGTCAAACACGCCATCTGGCATTATATGCATCTTTATCTGATTCTATGAATTTCTGGTTGAATTTCTCTCCAGTGTCACAATGACTTGTTGTTTTGATGAGTTTAGGACTTTTGAAGCTCAGTTACGCCAAAAAAATGATTCTGTCAGTAATTATGACGAATTTACTCAAAAATAATTACATATTTTCAGACACTAAGTCATTATTTGAGATAAAAAGTTTATTTTTGAGATTTTTTTTAATCATTATCATTACATTATTATACCTTTTAAATATTTATTTCAGGAAGACATGGACTTCCACAGTGGACAGGCAGGATACACAGATTTTTGTCCAACTTGAGGCAGTTTTTTTTCATTCATAAAGCATGTCTACATGGATATTTTTTCTTTATAGAACACAAACGCTAATTGATTTACTGCAGAAAATAAAGGTGTTTAAGTGTTTTTCTTGGGATGAATTTCCTTCCAATCTTTACATTAATTTAATTATAATCTCTTTATGTTTCCTGTCTCTCTCATAAAACTTTGACTTATAATTTTCATCATCTCTTTGTTTTCCACCAAAGAGTTTATAGACCTGCTCACTGCAGTTATACATGCAAAGATCCATCTTCACTAAGTTGACAACTACATGTTTACTCTGTTATGGGCGTTCTCTGCCTTCCATTCACTCTCAGTGACAGTGAGATGTGTCTTTTTTGGTGCTTTCCACTCCAGCGGGAACAACCCCAGCTGTGTCACCGTCAAACCTGACGGGAAATGATCAGCTCTACATTTTCACTTCCTACTTGCTTTAACGTATGCATTTTGACATATAGAAAGCCGCAGCTTTTCTCCGCACTTTGGCGCCAACTTTTTCGCTGGCGTGCCGGATGCTCTTTTTTACAGGCTGACCATAAACCTGGGGACGCTTCAAACTGCTGAAATCAAAACTCGAGCCAAAAATTTCTGATGTCATGTTCATTTTGCATCGTCCTCCTTCACACCAACTTCACCAACACATGGAAAAAACAGAATCACAGCTCCTTAAACCCTCCTCCTCCTCCTCCTAGAGTCTTTGATAGAAAAAAATAGATGGCGCTTCAAAAAGCATGTTGTTGCTTTAATTAGAAGCATTTCAAGTATGTTTTGTTAACATCAATGAGAATTATGTCTCTGAGTGAAAATTGAGTGAGTTTCCCTTCTTTTTGTTCACAAACTGCTCTACCTCGGTTAGATTGTCCACTCAGCTGTCATTTGAGATGCAAACATACTTATGATAAAAAAAGTTTAATTTTCCTGCCTTGCACTCCCGTGCGATGCAACATTTCATTCTTTCATGTTTGTATAAATTAAAAATGAGTCATTTCAGGTCCGTGGTTTTGATTAGCAGAGCCAAAATATGCAAACGAGCTGTGATGTTAATCCTTTTTTCAGCTTTTACATTAGGAAATGTGAACCTTTCTCAGTCTGTACATACAGCAGAAAGCAAGTGTCATGCTTACAACACGGCTGATTTGATAAGTTAAATGATCAGCTGTGGAAAGTACAGTGACATTAATCACTGACATCTTACACAGTCGGGTTATATTATTGATTAGGTGATCGAAGTGTGAATTTAGGGCAACGTGGTGAGCTGGGTAAGGAGGATGCTACTCAGCATGTCGCCATGCGGTATCTGTGCAGTTAGCGTTGATCGGAGCGGTCGGGTGGAGAGGTGGATGGATGAATGTGACGCTCTGAGTCCGTGAGTGACATCTGTGGAGGAATTGCACTTTGTCTCTGGCTGCATGACTCTGCAGAGCGACGGCTGACCGGCTCGATGGGAACACTCTTCATTCTTTGATCTGGAAAGATCCAAAAGGAGGGAAAAACCAGAACAGTTTAAAGCACAAAAAGTAGGATTTTCCTTTTAAAAAAAACTATGTATAGACTCAAACTAATGGAATGTTTTGTTTACAAATTTCAACTGACAAATACAAAAAAAAAGAGCCCCACCAATATATTGGCTGATGGATATTATCGGTCAATATTAACCTATCAAAGTCAGATATGAGCCTTTATGAAAACTTTTTTTTACACAATATATAATGCAGAAAATTTGGCTTGCCGTGATTTAGAAATGCCGTTTGCTTTCATTTTCTTCTTTTTTTTTCAGAATGCTGCTGTATATGTTAATAGTTAAAAATACAAACCTGTTTTTATGCAATAACACACAATCTATACGCTGTTTGACTTTGTCCTGAAGTAAGCTGCGCTTTACCTCAGTGACGACCCCTGCAGCAATGGTGGAGCCGACATATCTGAGCATGAAGCGGCCCAGCTCCTTGTAGTCCTTGTACAGCTCTAACGAGACCGGCCTCTGGGTCTGGATCTCCACGATGGCGTTCATACCTTTACTCAAACACCTGAACGGGACAAAAGGACACGATACGATTTCCAAGCGTTATTATCTGACATATTTCTATGTGTACTGGTTATTTGTTCCTGCAGCTTCTCAAACATTAAATTCAAGGACTTTTCAACACTTTCCAGGCATAATTTCCCAACACAGCACAGTCTGAGACATGGATCAAGTTAATTACTGTTGCAACACTGAAAATGTTTAATAATAATAATGAGAACTAGCAAAATTATTATTATTAGTAAATATCAAAAGAACTACAATTTATTCATATTCTTGCACACATATAAATATCCAAGCACTTTGAACAGACCATGTCTATTTAATTCTATTTCCAAAAACTTTCAAGGCCTGTTTTTCCCTTATATTCACACATTTTCAACATTTTTAAGGACGTGTGGGAATCATGGAAATAAAACATAACACGCTGCCCACTCACTTTGGTTTCTTCTTGAGGACCTCACCGCTGCTCTTGTGTAAAACACTGACCAGTTTCCTGATGGTGGCCGGCTCACTGACGGTTTGGTAATGCAGCAATACCTGAACACACACACACACACACACGATGAACAATCCTACATCCAGTACACGTGCTAATATTAAAACAGAAGAAGCTTACTAGCACTCACTGGGAAGCCTTGTGTGATGGGGACCTCGATATTGAAGAGAAGGATTCGGGCTCTGAATCGAGTACAGACTCGAATGGGCTCCTTGGGATCACAGAACACACAGCCCACACTGGGAGGAAGCAGTTAGTAATACATATGAAGTGTGCAGTCCAAACACACACAGAGCAAAAACAGACTTTTGCGTCAACACCTTGCTTACTTTATCTTGATGATGTCCATGCCGGTGACCGTCAGGCTGACATGGTCTCCGGCTGCAGCCCAGTCCAGAGCCTCGTCATGCAGAGTGATACCTGCAGAGACAGAGCGTCAGTCTGTCAGCGGCCACCAGAGGGCAGCGTCACTCAGTCAGACACACTCAGAGGCTCACCGACATGCAGGCATCTGAGTCTGACGTGTTATTTACTTTTTTTCTTTTAGTCATAAGAATAAACAAAGAATGTGTCATTCTAGTTAGTTTAACAAAGACAGACACATAATTGCCACATCAGAAACTAATCTAAATAAAAATACACGTTTTAAATATGAATCACCCTGAGATTATCTTAGTTCATTTAAAATGTTTTTCTGTTCTTCTAGACGCTACAACCCAGCAGCCGGCTGGACAGGTATGTTGTCCTTGAAGAAGATTATTTCATAACATGAAAGAAAAAGGCCAACAAGGCACATTTCATCACAGCTAAAACTGCGTAATTCTCATCAGATTTGAATTAATCATGTTTGACGAATGCTTCCTTTCGGAAAATTTACCAAATCTAAGCATTAAATGGTGATTTTTCATCAAAAACCCCTTCTACATGTCTCATTTAAATATTAGCATTCAACTCTGTGTCCCAGAGTGCAACGGAGCATTCATGAATGAGTCAGTCAATCGACCAACAAACACTCCAGGCTGTTTACACAGAGCAGAGAGGAGAGGACGAGAGATCGGAAAAATGCAAATAGTTCAATATGTTTTGCATGTTTATTTATTTTCAATATTGGAAAAATGCCGTAAATATCCTCAATTTTCGTAAAATACTTTATCAAAGAAACTAGAAACTAGAAAATAAACTAATCAACAATGATAATAATCATTATTGAGCCAGCCAGCTGATGCAGAGACAGAGCCTGGGTGGTTTTAGTAAATTTCTGTCTGCTCTTCTCTCACGCTGAATGAAAATTAAACATGTAGTACCAAAGTTGGCCACCATGCCAGACTGGCAGTACACACACACACACACGGTACCTTTGACAGTGCAGGTTTCGTTGGGCGGCATGGCCAGGATTCTGTCTCCGGTCTGAATGTACCCAGCCTCGATCTTTCCCGTAACACAGAATCCTGAACCCTGGTCTGGGAAGACAAAACGCAACATCAGCTTTAATTCAGAAAAAGAGAAATGAAAAGGGACATGAACATATTCACACACTGTACGTGTCAGTGATTCACCTTTGAACACATCGGAGACGCACAGTCGGAACGGTTGGTCCACAGATCTCTGAGGGGCTTTGAAGGCATCTTTAGAATAGAGGGAAAACAAAACGGTGTCAGGAAAGAGGAAGTAAACAATAAGGGAAAAAAAGTTCAGATAGTATTACGAGAAGCCTGGTGACCAACGGTGGTGAATCATTTTCACTTGTACTGGGCATTGGCATGACACCCGGACGCAAAATCCACGAGTTAATCGTTCTGTCAGTGAGTCAGATTCAAAATGAGTGCTTTGCATCAGTTCAGTCTGGTACTTATGGTTCCCAACATCAGCAATTAATCAAGAACCACTCCAGCAGCACAAAAGTGCAACAGAGAAGCATTTTTATTTATCTGAGTAAAAATGTGGCTGGAGAATATCAACCAAACCAACAAGCAGCAGGAGGATTATTAATGCACATTTTCACTAAAGCCCGACTGATGTGGGACTTTTAAGGGCGATACCGATTCTGATTTTAGAGGCGGAAAATTCATCGCTAACCGTCATGGTGTCTGATATTAAACATGTTTGAGCTGGAATGAAAATGTACCTTTTTTATGTGGATTGTGAACAGATTTTTCACCACTCTGCAAATGTACCCAGAGAGCTACTTTATCAAACATAAAACGTATTAAATATGATTTAACATGGTTAACATACATTATACAAACAATGTATTCATACCTGAGAAAATAAAGAATAAACAGGGATAAAATACAGAGCTAAATAAACGTTATTACTGTTGAAAATTATATATTTTATATACATTTTTTTTTTTTTCATGACAGCATATATCAGACACACCAATACTGATATAGCTTTGATAGGCCAATATCTGCTCATAATATCTGTCAAGTCTAATTTTCACAGTGCAAACTCGTCCTGAGTGGAATCCGCAATAACAAAATGTTTGAATGGTGATCACAACTGTGATTCTCTGTAAAAAAAAAAAAAAGTTTTTTTTTTACTGGCAATGGCAGCAAGCGATAAAATTTCAACTTGGAGCCATTAATCCTTCAATTCTGGTGCACGACGAGACAGCACAGCGACATTCTCAGCAGGTGACGCAGCAGCTGATTCACGTTTGGCTTCAGTTTGTTTCTGCTTTGCCTCGAGCCAACACGAGACTTATTCATCACTCAAGTGTCTATAGATCTTTAGATGTTTCAGTGATGTTTGGATTACTTTAAAACTGCTATGAGTAATGAGTAATTAAAAATACATCAATAAATATGCCCATGAGATGAGAAATATTGCTCTGAAATGAATAAAAGAGGCAATAAATATAAATATAGATTTATAAATGAGTCGACAAGCTTAACATTTATTTATTTTTGTTCTGAAATAATATAATAATAAAAGTTATTTTCAAAAAGACATTTAATTTTTTTATATAATGCATTGATTCATTTATATATTTATATTTACATTCATTTATATATGTAGTGACTCATTTTTTTATTTTAGGATTTATTGATTGTTTTTTCTCATTTATGTATTTCATATTTTGACTTGAAGTCCCAGCTACAGTAACATTTTTTACAAATAGGATTTCACTCCATTGTTTGAATTTTTTTTTTTTTTAAGTTAAAGAAGTTTTTTAAATTTGTATGACTATTTCAGATTACGACTGACGGGCATTTAATCAACTTTTCCACACATTTGCCTGAGACAAATGATGAAAACTGAGCAAAATGCATCTTGTGCTTGTAGATTTTTTTTCCTTTTTCCCGGAGAGATCGGGGTCTATGTGTCAAAAGGCAGTAAGCGCTTTGGGCAGCTCGCATCATGCCAGTGTGCATTACCAATCTGCTCCAGCAGGCTGGGACCAGAGTACCAGGAGGTAAGCTCTGACACTGAACTCCTGGTGGCCAGGTTCTCTCCTGACAGACCGCTGCTGGGGATGTAGAAAACATCCGACTCCTGGAAAAACACAAACACTGGATTAAACGGGAGGCGAGGAAATACAACCAGCTGTGCCGGCCCTTTAATAAACTGATTCTTAAAGAGGACGTGTGAGAAACTCACCTTGAATCCTGCCTGCTTGAGAAAATGTCCAAGTTTGGAAATGATGTCTTTGAAACGCTCTTGCTGCCAGTTTACCTGATTTGTATATACACATAAAGGAAAAGTAGACAGACAGAAAAGTTTCCCCTTCAGCATGGTTTTGTAATGGAAATGTGTCAGCAACTTGCCAGCGATTATAGGAAACAAAAACACAAAAGCACAATCACACACAGACACACACACACACACACACACACACACAGTCCCCTGAGGCCTTCTTCTCTCCTGACTAACACGTTTAGAGGTGTTAACTCTGGAACTTTTAGAAAAGGTTCATTTTATAACAGACCAAAATCTCTTAATAGCAGCTTATTACAGAATATAAAAATATCTGCTGCTCGGCTGTAAAATGTGTTTGTGAGGCTCACTGTTAAAGGGACGGATAATATGAAAGTGTGCAAACAGATAAAGGTAAATCTCTAGAAACATTCCCGCTCTGACCTGGTCCATCTTGTTGACAGCCACAGCCAGCTGAGTGACGCCCAGCGAGCGCACCAGCAGCGCGTGCTCTCTGGTCTGACCTCCCGCCTCGAAGCCCGCCTCGAACTCTCCTCGGCTGGCATCGACCACGAGGACCGCCACATCGGCCTGGAGAGAGAACCGAGGGGGGAGATAAGAACCACATGCATCTGCTCCTGCTGAGGCAGATCCCAGCGTTTAAATCACACACAAACTCAATTCAGTGGGTAATTTAACAGCTGAATTCTGATGTTTTAATTCATGTTATAGATGGGCTTTTGTGAGGCTTCAGTGGAATGTAGCCAAATGAAACCGTCAACATCAGAAGCCTCAAAAAGGCTAATAAAGAAAATTAAAATGACCGTAGTTTAATTTCAGAGCCACTGTGACACAACACTTACGATTCACCATTAATGTTCCAATTAAATGTTTTTTTTTTTAATAAACTGGACCAATCACACATTTAAATCTGTTAGTTTTTCTACAAAATATTATTTTTATCCATTCGAAACATGTAGTCAACAATCTAGATGGAGACAACAGGTAAACATCAGTTTGTTTCATTTAAATCCTTTGAACACTAAACTCAACAGGCTGGTTTGAAAGACGTGTTTAAAAAAAGACAAAAGAAATGGCTAAAATTCCTGAAGGTGTCAAAGCCAAAAACTGCAAAAAGAGTCAGATTTTCAAACTTCTGACAGTTCATGAACGAATCATGTGTTATTTTACACCAATTGGTTAAAAAAATGGAAATAATGCTTTTATCCGTCTGTCCGTCTATTTATCTCCGTCTCATTTAAACTGTCACTGTTGACACTCACCAGATTCTGTCAAAAATATTCAGTTCTGTGAATATTCCATGAATGACTCAACTGAGACAAACAATCCCAAGAATTCAGTGACTGGACAGACCTGCAGGCTGTTTACACAGAGCAAAGAGAAAAGGACAAGCGAAGTGGCATGCATAGGTTGTTAAAAAAAAAAAGAAAAGAAAAGAAAGCACACAGTGCAATATGAGAAGCATGTGGAGTTCTCTTTTTTTTGTAGATATAAACTCCATTAGCTGTTTTTTATGATTTATGATTATTGGCTTTATAACTGTGTGATGTTGCACAAAAGACATTTTTGAGTTTGAGTGAAAAGGCCACAGTGAGAAAATGTGACAGGAACATAAAACGTCCTGAAAGTCTTTGTGGCTCACAGATTTAACTTAACATACTAGCACACTTAAGTATTAAAGAGGAAAATACAATCATACAAACAGTGGTGTTGAAATATTGGCCCTCTGGTTAATGAATAAACAGTTTACTGGAGATAATTACAGGCTGAGGAGTATCTAAACTGTCAGAGCATGTGAAAGGCAGACAGCTTCATTTGCTTGCAGAAACCCCTTAGTCACTACATGAACGTGAGGACAGTCATATGGTTAAAAGAGAAATTACATTAGTGTCTCAAAACAGAGACAGACAAGCACACCCATGCCTGCAAAAACACCTTGTGACACCAACACCCAAAACCACAGAAGATATTTCAAATCAGCCGACGGGCGTGGCAGGCCGAGGGCACGCTGCAGGAGGCCGTTAAGTCAGAGAGATGCTCAGTTTCACCTTGAGTCGCAATTATATATTCAGACTTGATGGAAGGGTTAAAATATTTGGTGTGTTAATTATATAAATCTGTGAGGCACAGAAGTTCATTAATAACACATATTATAAAAGAATCAAGCTTTGAAAGGGGATTTCATTGTATCATCCTCTCTACTAACTACATTATATTTATTATTCTTCATCGGTTATGTACATCTTATATGCATTTACTCTGCTAAGAAAAGTTTTTCTTAGCAGAGTTGCAGTTGCGATAACTGATTCGTTGTTGCATTTACATTATGTTGGTAAAAAAAGGGAATTTTAATCATCACTGTTGTAAAAGCAAGACTTGATCACTTAACTGATAAAATAAAGGGGAAATGTGTCTTTAGCTGCGCTGTGCAGGCTGCTTGAATGCTTGTGTGTCGTACCTGTGCGGCTCCTGTGATCATGTTGGGGATGAAGTCTTTGTGTCCCGGCGCGTCCATCAGAGTCACCACCTTAGAGTTCGTCTCAAACTTGGTCATGCCCACATCCATCGTCACACCTCTGGAGGAAACACAGACAAAGGAGGAGACGTTTGAATCCAGCTGGAAGCTGAAATGTGTCCAACTATCTTATTTTTTATCTTATATTTTGCTTCCAAAGCAAATGAAAACAGGATAAATGAGATCAAATGAATGCGCTGCATTCAGCTGTCTGCTCTTGTATTGTCTCGTGTTATAAATCAGTACAGCTGTGTGTTTTCAATCATTTATTTTCTGACTGGAATATGTTGCATATAGTTTACCAAAATGTTGAATGTGTGTGTCGGTAGGTGGTGGTAGTTGTCTACAAGTCATTTAATTTTTTTTTTATTATTAATTAATCTAAATTATATTTTAATTTTTTTGGAATTATCTTTTTATTGACTTTTAGAGACATAATGAACAAAAAACTGAAACAAAATTGAAACCACGTGAAGACAATCCAAGCCCATAAATAAAAATAAAAAAAATAGAATAAAAATACAAAATTAACTAAAAATCCTATTAAATCAAATGTAATTGTGTCAAGATTATATTTTAAAATTGGATATAAATTTGTATATTATTTTTCTTTTTTCCATTTTTATGATTTGTAGTTGAATTATATTTAAAGTTCACTATTAAAAAGAGTTTTTCAAGTAATCATGTTAAATTATTTTGATCTCCAACGGTGATAAAGATTTTTCCCCATAATCGAGCCGCCCTAGAAGCTGCACTGCCTTATAAGGTCATGCAGATTTAAAGCCTCCATCAATTTCAGTTCAAGAGCCGTCTGGTGGGCGCGGCTCTCAGTCAGACGCTTATTGCGTATTACACATTCGCTTCAGAAGTTACTGATAAGTGGATATGAATTCCCACCCGAGCCACTTTCTGTTTCTGACGTATTTCGCTTCTGTTTCACTCTGGTAACAACAACAGTGACGGCAAACGGGGACATATGTTCTAGAAATCACATTTTCCTTGTTCTAAGGTCATCAGTGGAAGAGCTTCTTATGAGAAAAATATTTCCCAGCTCGTGTTGGAAAGATTTTGTCCTTCTCGTGAACTATTTTTTTCCAGTTCACATCCAGTACAGTTTGATGTTGAGTTACAGTCACTAGCACCAGCAACAGAAAAACCTGTTCCACTGGAGATTTACTTTTTATCACCCAAAGCAGACAACAGGAAGAGACTACAGGTTGATAAGCATCAAGTGTCCCTGTCCATCTGCAGCAGTCCTGACCTCCTCTGTCCACATAAAGGGGGACAACAGAGAATCTTCCTATCTGTGCAGCTTCATGTCAAATGTACCTGTCCCTCTCCTCGCCAGTCTCATCCAGGACCCAGGCATAGGCGAAGGACGCCTTCCCCGCCTTCTTTGATTCCTGCTCATACTTGTGCATGGTGCGCTTGTTGACGTTGCCCAGGAGGTAAAGCAGGTGGCCCATCAGCGTGCTTTTACCAGCGTCCACATGACCTGCAGGAAAAGGATAAAGTTATAATGCAGCGGAGAGAAAAAGAAACAGAAAGGAGAGAGAAGCAGCTCAAAAGGGTGGGGCGCGATAAAAGAAACCAGGGGGGGGCGGAGGGGAAAAGAGTGAGGACAGAGGAGAGATTAACCAACAGTGATAAGGCAGGTAGAGGAAGAGAGGAGATAAGCTGTGGCAGAGGGAGGCCGCAGACGGGAGGAGAAGGAAAGAAGCAGCGTTGCACAAGCGGAGACAGAAATGGGAAGAAGGATGGAGGGTGAGAGGGGGGAAGGGAGAGGGCCGTGGTAAAACGAAAGGTTTCACACGCTGTGGGAAACTAGAATCATCTGCACTTCTGAAACTACCAAGTCACTTTTTCTGGTGTAACTGAGAATGAGAGAACATGATTGAGCAACTGCATTGGTCTGCAGTTCCACTCATTTACTACCATTAAACGTACACTTGTGCAAAAAGAAAACGGACAGTTTGAAGATTAAAAGCGGCAGAATCTGCTGGAGGAATAATAAACCATGTACTTCTACAGATTCAATGATGTGAATAATGGAAAAAGTGGGACTTTTTCTTTTAACACCTTTGTTGCAATGTGTGGACATTTAACAGGGATCTATGGCTGCCAGAGAGAAAGAAACCCCCCATACATGTGTAACTGTATTACTCAATCTGTATAATTTGTCTAGTTTCAGTCATTTCTGCATCTGAAATGCTCAACAGCATGTTACAGTGGTACTGTATATTGTGTAATAAGCTGTACTTCCTCTGTGTATGTAACTGTAGCTCCATGTTTGCACTATAGGATACTAAGCAAATAAGAAACTGCTATGAGGATGAAGGACGGAAATAAGCTGAGTGGTTTCATGCATTTTCTTCCTACCTATAACCACCAAATTGAGCAGAGTTTTGCCGCCCTGCCTCTTCTCCAGTTCAGCCTTGATATTGATCGACTGCCGAGCCTTTCCAGAGGAGCGGCCCGGGGTGGGAGCTGCCGAGGGCTCGTCTCCGTTTGACCCTTTAGAAGGAGTCTCGGGGCGCTTGGGCGTCCCCTCCGGGGGCGGGGCTGCGGCGGCAACTTCAGGGCTGCCGCCTCGGCGTGCAGATGGAGTGACGACGCCGTTCTCCCCGGTGCTGAGGAGAGAATGTGGAGGCGTTTAATCACGATGAAACACCTCTTGCAACAGATGATAATCATTCCAGTATTTAGCTTTCGGAATCAGTAGCAGCACTTATGTGTTCAGAGACAAGATAGTCGCTTATCAGAATCTATCTAGAATCGTTTTTATTGCAAACTAAGTTTTTAAATGCAGGGAATTTGCATAAGAACAAACAAAACAAAATAGATATAGATTAAGATAACTATATTAAGATATAGATGATAGAAATTAATGCAAGTACTAAAAATATTGAAAATATACAATAGAAAAAGTGAGAGGAGGAGGAATGTGTCAGGTTCACAGCTCATTCATTAAAACTAATATTTTGCCAAAGGTTAAATGATTTCCAATGTAAATAAAGGGACGTAATTCATACTTCGCAGCTTAAAGGGATAGTTTGGATTTTTTTTTTCTGTGGCTGTATGACGTATTTATCAGTAAATGACCTACAGTAGATGACAGTCGGCACTCCCCCGGTTTGTAGAAGCAGGTACAGACACAGAAACTAAGCAACACACTGCTGTGGATGGGGGCAGCAGCTAAACCTTTTTTAGCCGTCTGAAAAACTAATATCAGTTGAACGGGGTCGTCTTTTCCTCCTGCGTCCGTTTCAAACTGGGGTGTGCTACCCTCCATCTACTGTAGGTACATTCATTGACGATGGTTAAAACCTCATTCAAACCCATTCAATAAATCTGGACCCTCCCTTTAATTGTGTTGTATTGTCCTATGAGATATATCTATCTGTGTGCAGGTGTGTGTTCGTTACCTGGGAACATCAAAGCCCATGGTCTGCTTCTTGCCGGAGACGGTCATGCGGGCCACTTTGGGTACCACTTCAGAGTCCACTTTATTGGGAGGCGCGTCTCTGATTTTAGCTAAAGAGAACACAGGAACAAAACTGTTCACAAACAAAGGCAAGCATGAGTCACTCTGGCTATTACCTATGACATGAGGAACATATTGCAATTCTTTCCAATGTAAAAAAAGAAAAGGTCGCAGAAGTGGCCTTCACTGCATCAGAAGGGTTTCTATGGTAATAGTAAACACTCACCATTATCTCTCATAACCAGGGTTAAAAAGGTTTCCCTCGCTAGACTTTCCACATACTTTCACTGACCCTCTGATAAGATAGTACTGTAAACAGATCATTTAAATGGAAAACTTTACAAAGTCACTTTGAAAAGTCACTTTGTAGTTAACAGTCAGTGTAACAGTCACAGACTAAGGGGTGACTGTACAGGAGATAGGATCTTCTGGTTTCTGCTATCTTAGCTGATGGAGTTCATAGCTGTGGGAACTCGAGTTTTGAATAAACTTGTCTACAATGTAGTTTTGTCAGCAGTTGGTGCTACAGGCTACGCCTGGCTGTATCCATCAGTAGAAGACATCCCACTCAAATGTTTAGGCAAAAGGGGGATAGATCGACTTTCATGCAGCTTTTCTAATGAGATACAAAGAGAGCTTAAGACTTTGTGAATACAAACACTACCATTGATAAATGATTGTGCATTCCCATGATGTCAGAATACTTTAAGTCAAATTGGGTTTTCCCCCCAACAGTACCTGCAGTAACATAAAATGCATTTACATCTACATACACTAAACATCCGGACAGCTTATACAGCAGTTTATGCCAATGTGGTGCTCAGACATCCAGAAGATATTACTACAATGTATAATTTATGACTGTTTTCCTTGTCATAGCTGTGTGCCTTCCTGGCACAGAAAGTACACATTGTTCGGTGTGAGCATGTGATGCTATCAGTTGCACTCTGAGCCTCCATCTATCTGACTGCTAGTTCATATTCTGCAGCAGTGAGACACGTTGAGGTCATTGCTGCGTCATCCCAGTCCCCGATGGCCACCGGTCCCAGTCATATCAACCTGCTAGTGATTCATTTTGAATGGGCTGCACAGCCAAGCCTACTGCACCTTGTGTGCGTCTGAGTGCATGTGTGTGGCAGTGACATCCTGGTTCATAAAGGGTTAATTTCAGAAGTGGCCGTTGCCTCCTGTCTCCACGTAAATAGAGCAGCGTGACGGTGCGTTTCGCAGAATGAATCTGTTGAAAAGGTGTCACTTCAGCAAAGTGTGAACGTGTGTATTACTGCAGACACAACACTTTAATTAATCTTGAGTCATCTGCAGTATCCGAATACGCAAAATGGGGTTTTAAGCTGGGAAAAGAGAGGTTTAGTCATAAAATGAAAAAATATAGCTCAGAAATTATGTTTGACTTTTTAAGGTTTAAAAACTTTTTTTTCATCTTTCATCTAAAGCTTTGGTTCAGCATGTATTTTATGAATTACACTGATCCTCTGCGTGCTCCTGTATGCTTCATGCAGTTTAATCATCATAAAAAAAATACCCTGAGGGAAAATGAGAAGAAAGGAGGTGTGATTCAACAGAATTATTAATGGACTTTCTCTCACCAAGCATTCTCTGAATGACTGGCTCTGCACTAGAGAAAAAAAGTCCCTCTCATTCTGAAACACTGATTCACAAGTGAGGCATCTCACTGCACACCCTGAAGAGGCTTTTCTTTATCAAGTGGCAGCATTTGCGTGCTGTTTATTCCCACACATCGATCCTTATCTGTTCAAAAGTTGGGAGAAAGGGACAACCAACGTAAAGCTGCAAAGACGTTCTCATTTAAAGGTTACAGCTTATCAAAACTGCTCATAAACTCATATTTCTATACAAAACAGTTCTGATCTACCTGTAGTTTTAAAAGATGGCCCCATGCAGAAAAGTCACCATTACTGTGCTATCTGTCCTGCAGTAAGTTGCAACACGAGATGGAAAAAGTACGCTCAGGGGAATTTTGGTTCTTCCTGCAGCTGGAGGTTTTTTCATGTCCTTTCTACAGTGACGTGTAGGTTTCAACCACCTGTATGAAAGTGGACCAGCCAGCCTGCTATGCACTTAAATGGACAATGTCAGCTGTGAAACAAATGATCTCATTAGATCACATTAAACCCAATAAGGCCATTAGGATCAGATACTTTAACCTACAACACCTAAATGTAAGTTTTGGAATTAATTCACAACATAAAAACTAAGCATCAACTATACATCAACAACCCATACTAATAAAAGGAATAGCTTGGATGTGAGGCTGTATGAAGTAGTTGTGCATAGATGGAGGTCACCACAGACCGAGTTTGGAGAAGCAGGCAGGAAAACAGACCGAACTGTACGAGAACTGAAGCCGTTCTCTGCGCTCTCTTCAAAGCCACCAGACTCCATTGAAAAAAACTGTGATTTTGTTTTGCAGACCACAGGAGCTGTTGGTCTACCGCTGCCTCAATCGGTTCATTGGCTTATGTTACTGCGTGACATAAGCCAATGATACTGGTGTTTTAAAGGGTTATTTCGGATTCACTAAAGTCACAATAAGACGAACAAAGTAAGTGATCATGGCAGCGGTAGACCAGCAACTCCTGTGTTCTGCAAGGTGAAATTCAAAAGGAGTCTGGTGGTTATGAGGGGAACACATACAACAGCTTTAGTTCCCCGTCGGAAAGGGTTATCGAAAAGTGAGGTACAGCTTTTAAAATTTGTAGGTGGGCCTTTTTTTAGATGGCTAAAATATACTTTGCTGCAGCCCAAGTCCACAGCAGTACAACCCCAATCCCCCACAAATTGTGATGCACTGTAAACCAGAGTATATACTAACAAGAAAAACTAAAGTTTCCCAGTTTAAAACCTTATGATCTTGTCTTTGAACTGTATTCAACTGATACCAGGGTTGTTCATGGCTTGGCTTTCATGCCTGGTCTCCTGCCTGCCTTTTCAAACTGGGGGCGTGCCAATCGCCATCTACTGTAGCCGATATACCGACTATAGATAGTATCTCGTGCAACTACAATTCAGAAAAGTCCTTACCACCCCTTAAAGTACAGAAAGTTGCTTTATCAGATCTTCACCTCTTTATTTTAACCTGGGGTGAAACAGAAAGGCGCACCCTACACAACTCCCCTAAGGTCTTAAGTAGTAAACAACCCACTTTTTAACTACCGGACATGTTTCTCTGTCAAAACACTATAATACCTTTGCAAACAACTGACTTGCCAGATAATTTCTTTCAGGCTGGCCTGGGGGCAGCATTAAGGAGGGCAGCCTGAGAACAGCAACACACTACAGTCAGGTTCTGAGGCCTGGAACAGGATCTCTCTACACTGTTTGGACTGGCAGGTAAACAGTTGGTGTCCTCCCATCCAGGATTTCTCTGATACAGGGGACCCTTGCAGTGACTAAGAATGAGTGAGTCATTTGTACACCTTGGCCTGAGGGCCCAACTGAGCACAGGATAAGAGGAGTCCGCCCAGGATATGCAAATATCAACCCTCCCCCCCGTCCAAATACACACACAAGTTTGCAGGCAAAAGTTAAATAACAAGGGATGAAAGAGCAGGTAACGGGGTGACTGACAGCCTCGCAGGGCAAGGTGGCTGTTCAAGTGAAAGTAAGAGACTTTAGACGGAGAGCCAGTGGCAGATGGAGAGAAATGTAGATCCTATGTAGAACCTTCAAAAGCTTCCCCAGAAATATTTAAGACACAAAATATTTTTTTAGGAAGGGTTTTGGTGGTCATCATAAAAAAATGTTAATTCTAGAAACAAATGTTGATACTGAGTCTCCTCACCACTTGAGGCCGCTAAAGGCTGCAAAAGACAACAATCATTTTTCACTTCACTCAAATCTTGATAGGCCTACTGTAGGTGAAAGTGAGGGGGGAAAAACGGGGAGAAACATTTTTTAACTGATATGAGTATTGTATCTGAAACTGGGCCGAAATGTCTGTGCAAACCAGCTATATGTTTTGCCTGGCTTTGGTTATTAACAAAGAATCTTCAGTTAAGCATGGGAACAAGGTCAAAAGTATGAAGATTCAAGTTATGCTTTCAAAGCAGAATGTACAGACTTGTGCAGAAACAATCCCTCATCACGTATGACCCACTAGAAGCTGGTGGAGGTGTCTGTATCTGCAGAGATCCAGCCCTCTGTCTGCATTTTCTCTTTTCTTTTCATTTTGCTGTGTTAAGCTCATTTCTGCAAGACATTCCCCAGGCATGAAAGCTGGACTCTACCGCCCGATTGTCCAAGATGAAGCTCTGACAAAGGGCGGGCACAGAGCTCAAAGGTGCAGGAGGGCTTGCTTTGGAAAAAGCCTGCGCCATAGCTGCCTTAAATAAGAGTCCTTGTTGAGTGTTTTTTTGTGGTCCACATATGCAGTCACTAGGTGTCTTTTAAGTCTGTTAAGCGATGTTGTTTGTCTGTTCGAGCTAAAAATCAGAGCGGACAATGCTCATTCCAAAACCAAAGTCAATCTGACTTTCAACCACAGGGAGCACTAAAGGAGAGGACAGGGATGAAGAGCTGTTGACCCGTTTAAAACCACGGTCAGGTTTCATTGGGCTGCAGAGGAGGCCAACCGCAACGGACACATCCTTCTCATTCTGCCTTTAAGTCCCACATAAGGTGATTTCCACTGGAAAGGATGAAGTGAAGTCACCCGGTATGGTACATGTAAACCTACATTCTGGCACTCTTGCACACAGCATCCCCTTTTTATTGTAAATGACTGGATATACCAATGAGCCAAACTAAGTTAAACTTCATTCAGATTTGAAAAGTCACTGAAGACATGAATGAAAACGACTCTGGAGGAAATCAGACTGCTGTCTGGGGGAAAAGCTTTGAGTTGGACACACATGACCCCTTTCAGATTGAGTCACTCACACACACTAAGTGGATACCACCACTCAACATTTCATTGAATGACATCTATAAACTATATACCTCCTCTGCCTCTACAGCCACCTACTCAGCAGATTGTCAATCTTGAGTCATTCCAACCACGTGAAAACTCTCACCTCCTGTTTACAGAGAGATTTCAAAATACAGCTACAGAAGGATTTAAGTCTCTGACTTACTGCATGATAACCAGAATGCCAATACACATCTGGATTTACAGTTCGCCAAAATAACTGAACTAAAAAAGGCTAAACCTGTTTAAGTCTGTGGTGCATTCACTTCTTCAAAAAAGCAGCAGCCATAGTTTAGGATGTTTAGGAGATGGAAGTGACTGATCCGTGATAAGGATAGTGCACGGCTAATTGCAGAAATTGTGATACGGCTGAGTCAGGATACAGCGATGCAAGTTGTTTTCTTGTTCTGCATATTAATCTTTCTGTTGAGCAAATACTGTCATGGTCATACAGTTCATTATGTATGCATCAAGCTAAACATCTATGCAATAAAAATGGCTTCTCTGCTAGTCTTCCTGCAGTAGGTGGTGGTAAAGGTGTTACACTGTGTTTTCAGGCATTAACCAATAACATTAGCCCACTGTAGTTTTGCTTTTTTGTTTCAAATAACAGAAATAAACCCCCCTAATATGTGTTTTTTGGCGTGTCCTTAGCAAAAGTAGTTTAGGTATAAGGACGTGTTAAAGTAAGATATTTAAACCAGTGATTTCTGAAGCCACTGTGCATGTCTTCTGCAGGACTCTCACATCAGTGCTTTATGAGGTCCTTCTGGTCTTTTTATGTGCCTTCAACCTCTGTAGAAGCCAACTTTTGTATTTCTTGCAATAGGAGTGCAGCTTTTTCCATTTAAATAAAATAATTCTCTATCTCTCATAACCCCTTTTTTCCTGTAAACATATCACACCACAACAAAACAAAGCAGCATCATTGGTGCAAGTCAATCCAACTGCACCCGCTCTCTTTTGACCACTTGTTGTGAGTAACATGGTATTTTCCAGTCTTGGCACCACATCACAACAACACTATGTTTGTGCAACATGTACGCCTTGCAGAAGTGCAGAGCCTGTAAAGACACTAAATGATCTGATCTGCCAAAGCCTTTGACAAAGCTGTGAAAGTCGAGAGACATGATCAGATTTTCCTACGTAGGTGGTGTGTGTGAGACACACAGAGAGTAAAGATGATCGGCTGCTGTGCCGAGTCGCTGTGTGCTCTGGGTGACATTTTCTCCCAGAGTGCAGCTTCCTGCTCAAACCCACACACTGGCTCGCCTTAAGAGAAAAAAAAGGACAAAACTGTTGCTGGACAAAACCACTTGTTAATAAGACTAATTCATTTCGAGATTTTCACATCTGTAGATGCATATCTTCACTCACAAAACGCAGCACCACATCTCTAATACAATCATTTCCAAACATCGTACTGCTCCCAGGTCTTCACGTACACTGAGAAACCAGTTTGACATCTAATGTTTGACTAGTCATTATTACCACTATCTGCCCTTTATTATCTATCACTTCCCTCAGGCTCACCAGTCTGTTTGACACCCTGAGGGCCCACCTCACTCAGCTCTCTGCACCTGTATAAAGTTTACACACATCTAGCCAAAACCCTGCCCCTTCCACTCAAAGAGCATTTTCACATTTCACATAACATTAAAGCAGAGCAAGAAAAAGTTTGACATCAGCCCTCATCATCTCCTCCTATCTCACAACTACAACACAGAGCAGTGTCCGGATGACAACAGTAAGAGGATTAGGCAGTAAGTTTGCTGTAAGTACATGTTGTTATCCAACCCTTGAACCAGTCCTTGTCCTATCTTAAACATGCACTTCTTTAAGGGCAAAACTTTCCATTCAAACCAATACCAATGACTCACTCTAACAATGTGAGACGCCTCAAGAAAGTCCAACTCTAATCTGCAAAAAAGGCATACACTGCACCAGATACATAATGCAGTTTTCTTTCATTTTGAAAACTATCCAAGTCCTGAACATCATTACATTGATGTCAATAGTTCATCTTGTAATACAGACTTACTACTGTACAAACAGGCATACCCTGCTCATGTTTTAGACCCAAATAGAGCGCAGCAGAATGAGTCCTAACATCTGGAAATGAGTTGGCATTTTTGCACATCCGGTTCCCTACTTCCAAACTCAATGAGTATTTGGTTAGATCCCTGAAATAAGATTTGTCATTAACACACGCTTAAGAGATTTTCCAGTTCTGTTCTACAGCATAAAATCCATCAGTAAATACCCCACTTGTGAATTTTGAAGCTAATACACGTCTTAAAAAACGGCGGTTGCTAACAAGTGGCAGAATTAGAGACTACAGTGGTGGCAGGGATATTAACAAATATTGTGAGCTTGGTGGTGGTGAAGTCATGCAACTATGGTGTAGCTTTTTACTCCTGGCTTTAAAAAAAAATCATGAAATGAAAAAAAATCACATTGAGTTATTGTTGAATGAACCAACACGATGCTAACTTTTGGGTTGGCTGACAAAAAAAAAAACATACCTGCAACACTAGCAAACAGAGGACTGATTAACTGGTTATGCAGCATTAGATTAACACAATAACTAAAGATACATTTTTACACTCAGATACACACAAGCACACCCCACACAACTAGAGAGGCACACCCAGACACAGGTGCATTCAGAGTAAGTACATTCAGTCATCTTTATTTCAAAAATTTACAAATTAACTTGTGGCAGAGTGCCATGACACACCCTGTATGAATCAAACTCATTTGTACATCGTAATATTAAAAACTTGTAAGAGCAAGAAAAACCTCTTTTACCTCTGAAGGCATTCACTTTGACTCATGCTGTTCACTCTTTATTGACAGTGCCTGCATTCAGAACTCATTAAAAGTGTTCACTTATATGTATGCATGTGTGTGTGTGTCTGTGTGTATGCACGTGCAAGTGTTTGTTCTCACTCCCTCATGGGAAAATCTCCAGGTGTCCTCTAAGGCAAAATGTCTACCCCGATGATCTCAAACACATGCAGCAGTAAACCAGAACAATGGTTAACTGATCCATATTCCAATAGCTGCAGCACACCTGCAAACAAAATCAACCTCTTTCTTTTTTCCTCTTTTGAGGGTTCATGCAGATCAAAACTAGAAAAGAGGCCATGCAGTAAAAGAGATACTTTGAATTTTCCCTGGCTAAGATTACATTTCTTTACTCTCATACAAAAACAATGTCAAATTAAAAGCCAACAGCCATCCGAGAATAGAAAAATAAGACTTATATTTAAAACGTAGAAAACAAAATATTCTAAAAAGTTCCTAAAATACTCAAAAGTAGTAGTAGTGAAATTTAGCTGCGATTATCTGCAAGCTGCCAGAGATACTATATGGTCTGTACTATTTGACCTAAACATCAATGTTCTGTATGTAGTAGCAACATAAGTTTGATCTGCTTGCCTCTATAAAAAGAAATACATCAATACTGTGGTAATAAGGTTTCTAGCAGAGTTTTCTTTTCGCTGCGATTATCAATGAGTATGTGAATGTGTAGTATTGTTGGTCCCCAAAGTTTCTTTACTCCCACATGTTTGTGGGACGCAGTTAAAAAGACCGAGTGCTCCCTCCCTTTGAGTTCAGTACAGTCGATGGAGGAAAGGCCATCAAGAAGATCCAAAGTTCTCCTCTCAAGTGAGAAGCAGCTGAATAAAAAGGGATAGTTTACATTTTTTAAGTGGGTTTATGTTGGATACTCAATAGTCAGTGTATTACCTCCTCAAAGCCACCAGGGTCCCTTGACAAAAACAGTAATTTTACCTCAGTTAGTTGGTTTGTTATCATGTGATGTTGATGAATTTGAACTAAACCTAACTTAACACAAAAGTCACACAAACCAAATGATCAGAGCAGAAGAGCACCAACTCCTGTGTTTCTCGATTTAAAATGACTGGTGTCGCTGGAGGAGTCTGGTTTGCTTTGAACATGGCAGATGGATATAACGGCTATAACTGGGTTGCCTGACAGCAAGGTAAAGCAGTGGAAACATTCTAAATATAAACCACGTTTTGCTGCCCTCATGTACAACAGTAATTTGCCCAGTTTCCATGCCAGGCCTCCTTTCTGCTTCTCCAAACTCAAGGTATGGTAACCGTTATCTACTGTCAGTAATACACTGATTATGAATAAGTACCTCACACAACCCCACTTCAAAAAATCTGATCCATCCCATTAGGTGCGATTGTTTTCCCTCTCCCTCTACCTGGTGAAAGCTTTTCGCTGATTAGCACGGACGATATCATCAGGTGAAGGCACATCAAAGCAGAATGGTATAATTGGTGAGAGTGGTGCATGCTGCTCTTCGGATTTGTCCTGCGATTCATTCGGGTAACCACTTCCTGTCCTTTGACCTCTTATTTTTCTTTTCAATATGTTCCTCATCTTCTTCTTTTGTTTCTGGCTCCGAATGGACAAAGTAATAGCAAATACTGATGGTTGTGCAAAAACTGAAGAATCCAGCCCTGCAGCAACTGAAGTAGGAGAGGTTGGTGAAGGGAGGTCGTTGTCAAAGTTGCGAGGGCTTGCTCCATCTGACTGGGCCATGAGTGCACTTAAATCAATAGCCTGCTGCAGCTTGGGTGGCCGGACGTTTTGGTGGTATGTTTTGTGGTCGAGTTTACGCTTTGTCCCACCCTCTATAGCACTTTCTGCTAACACACCAGCCCTATCTGGTTTTGCTGGTGAAAGGAGCGAGGTGAGGGAGTACGGTGACCCATTTGAGGTGGTTGAGGTTTTGCCTTTGTGTTCAGATGCCAAATGTGACAAAGAGAGCTGCTCAGAGATGCCAGGTGGCTGTTGCAGTGCATTCGCTGTAGATACAGTGCTGAAGGGTTGAGGGGAAGTCAAGGAACTGTTTGTTTGATGCTGCAGGGCTAGCTGAGACAATGAGACAGTCCCACCTAGGCATGCAGGAGTGTTGCTTGTTGGTTTAGAAAGTGTGTTTGCTGGTTGTTCAGTGCTTTGAGATTCAATGCAAGCATTTCTGTTCTGGTGCTGTGAAGCGAGCCCAGACAGCGAGAGTGTTTGTGTGGGTGCAGCCATCCCCTGACAAGTCATAGATGTTATGCTACTTTGGGGAGCAGGAAAAGAATTGCTGATGGTTGGGCTGCGGTTTGAATGTTCCTGGATTAAATCAGCCAATGTTGGGCTTCCCTTAGGATCTGCCATTGTGGCTTTGCCTCCGATCCCAATTCCAACTGCAGAATGCTGATTGCTCAAGAGGACAGAACCGAGACTCCCAAACCCAGGAGGAGCAGCCAGAGAAGAGGTTGCAGTCGTTATCTTGGGGTTGTTTAGCGACAGACTGCTGAGTGAAACTGACAGGAGGGAGGAAGCTGGGCCATGAGATGCTGAGGTCATGTTTAAGGACGCCAATGTTCCCAATGAAAGGCTATTCTGATTTGATATAAATGATGGAGGTGAATTAGGTTGTAGGGTGAGAGCACCTAATGAGGGAACACCCAAACCTCGCCTTATGTCAACTACTCCTGTCGCCTTACTCTTCTGCTCATGCTCAGACATGAGCTGTGCCAGACTGGCAGCACTGCTGACGCCCGGACCACCGTTTGGATGGATAACATTTAGAGTTTCAGAGCTTTGAACCACAGGGTCAGCTTGATGTGGCGATAAAAGGTCACGCAAGTTTAGTGCACTTGCTTGCACATGCGGTTGTGTGTGTTTGCAACAATCGGTCTGGGGTTTATGTTCACTGGATGTAATGTCTGTGCGAGAAGCAGAAAAGCCGGCTCCTTACCTTACAAAAGCCAATCGCAGTTGTCGAAGAGGAGAGACAGGAGGAGCACAGAACAGAGGTCAGATGAATCACACCATAAACAAGAGGGAGAAGAACAGAAAGAAGGCACTTTGTTAAACATTTGCATGGCTAAATTGTGTCATCGCACATAAAATGCACAATAAATTGCTCCTGGCTGTTCTGCTTTCATTTACACAAATCTAGTGGGCGTATGGATGAATGTGTCAGCTATCTGTGATTGGCTTTTTTTTTTTACTTTTGTCATTTTATTTTTCTGTTTTAATGGTCTACATGCAAAGAACAAATGGAAGTCTGATATGAATTTACATCTTCAGTCTGACATTGCCCCGACAATAATACATTTACATGGGAATGGGGATTTGATTTTCCCTAAGCAAACATACAGCATATCAGCCTGAATCTAACATCATTTTAAGCCAACACTGATGAGTAGTTATGCCAATATATTGGTTTTGTGAAAGTTAAAACAAACATTGTGTTTGACAACACTGAAAGCCCTGTCTGTGGTGCTAATTGGCTATTTATTGTCCCTCCCACAATGACAAAGTCAGTCAACGCATTGGAGGACTCTGTACTGAACCACTTAAATACACAGACCAGCCCTCATCTTGTGGTACCAGGCTGTATTTATGAAACCATGTAAAAGAAACCAGATCCATCAGTAGCTACATGACAAGAAAAAAAAAACACTTAGATATTTTAATCATTTTCCATAATGGATAAAAACTTGTGCTTTGTTTGTCAAATAACCGGTGAAAAGTGTGAAATTTTCAAATGCCACCAATAACCATTCTGTATTATGTAACTGCACTGGATCAGACACAGACAACAATTCCTGACCAATAAAATAATCATAATTTGATCCACTCCAGGCGTACCTTTTTCAGCCACAGCCTCTGGTCTGGTTCTTTGTGGTAGCGGCGCTTTCTCCTGGCTAACTCTTGTTGTCTCTTCATTGGTGCTTCTGTTAACTGGGGCCGTCTTAGCATCTTCAGACAGGACTGCGTCCAGTGCCTTCTGTGGGTCAAATCCACATCTTATGGCTGCCTGGGTCAGGACTGAGTCTGGCACTGCATCTCCTAACACAGCCCGCATATGGTCCAGACAGGAAAACAGCTTGGCTACGAAGTACAACAAACATGTTAGACACAAAGAACAGATCGGCAAATTAAAACAACCAACATAACATTTTCCTCAGTGGCCCCTTGACCCCACTTTTACTGTAATGATTGGCCCAAACAATAAATAAATAAGGCTCATTCTGCATCTACAAATGAGTTCAGTCGCATTACATGGATTAACACTCTCATAATCCTGAGTTATTTTACAATAAATATTGTTTTAACTGTGGTGAAAGGGCAGGATTAGGCTATATTTACACTGACAGACCATGACACTGCTGCTTTCACACCCTTTCTAAACTCCTAAATGTTTACTTGGCTATTTAAGCCTTAATTTTGGAATGACTGTATAACTTCTGAAGGTGTCTAAAGGCCACACTGGGGAAGCCGACCTTTCAGTTAGCTGGGTCGTGCATCCCACAGCCCGTGTCTCTCTTCGCCACAAGGAGACCACACACCTACATACTTTTTTACTGCCCACGGCCCATCAGGCAATTATTTAAGTCCCTTCATCATCTTAACCCTTCACTTTTTTAAAAATGATTTTAATGTATCTAATGACATCACTTACAATAACACAAACATCAAAGGTATAAGCCAAAAGAGCTTGCAAACCATTGCAATGAATTCATAATATTACCTTGGTCGAGAGGGTCAAGGTTATGGCTGATGGTGGGGGACATGGGTGCATCCTGTTCATATTCTTCCTCTTCCAAAGGCTCCTCCCTCGGTGCTTGCCTGTCTTGACGCGAGTAGATAAACTGATTTGCTGTAGAAAAACAGAAACATCTTAACTCATTGGCTGATCACAAATTAAGAGATGTCTTGTCAGTGCTGTATAATTAAAATCAGCTCTCTACTAAAAAATGAAAATTAACTTAAACCTTATTCATGAATGTGCTCGAAGTAGCTATTGCTATCTTTGATAAATAAATCATTTTAAGCAATATTCTCATTGATCAATATTGACTATTCATCAGCAAACTTCCAGTATATTCTCACTGACCTATAATACAAAATAAACTGATACAAACCTGTTGCTGGTGATATGCAGTAGTCATCATCCACAGACTGTCCATACATGTCATCATCTTCAAAGTCTAGAAAAAATATATAATTGAAGTTCAGTTGTTTTTCCCATATCTCCAATTCAAACAAACATACACATGTATTGCAGTTGTACTAAAGAGAAAGACTCCTTTGTCACAGCTGTCACTTTGCCTTGTCAGCAACTTTACAGAATGCATAATAAACACAAATTTGTGAGGCAGGTAATTTGCTGTAATAATTACACCGTAGTCTTTTGAAATTTGGAGGCTTACTATGTTAATAAGGACAGGGATTGTGTGTATACATCGTATAGATATGTATAAGTCGTATAAGTATATTCGTTGCCTTTATCATTTCTTTCAAAACACTGGAAAGTTAGCAAGCTAGCTAAGTAGCTATCGTTAACTTTAGTAAACAAACATTATTAGTGCTAAACACCTTACATGGCGTTTGTTCAAGCTTGTGTGTAAAATAAAATAATACTATTATAGTGCAATATATCTTGTGCCAGGTGCCAAGTGACACGACAGCAACGTTATCTTGGCAGCTACATTAGCTAGCGTTAGCTGCTAGAGCTACATACAACAACAGTGAAGTTTAGCTTAGCGGCTAACGGGTTTAGCGCTTTGAGGCCTTGCCGTAACGCTTAAACCGTTACCAACACCGGGTTAAGGTTATCTACCTTCATCGTAGTTGTAACCCCGAACATTTCTGTGCCGAGACATTTTGCTTATGTGTCTTCTCTCGGCCCCAGCGTAAATGGTTTTCGGCTCACAGATTGCTGTGACATGTGTCTCACTGCCCGACTGCCATTGCTGCCGCTGCTGCTGTGTGAAATTAACGTTACATCAGTACACGGATCGACTTCTGTGGCATCGGATATAGAAAAAATATTATTTTTAAATCATAATTCGTTTATTTAGCCGTGTTTGTTTCTTTTGCTTTATGGTTAACAATGGTCATTAAAATAAAATAAACAAACTTGATTTCAGGCGATATTATTTTTTTGCTGACGTAACTTCCTGTTGCAGTTCCTCCACTGCGTTCTGGGATCAGATCTACCACACAACCCTGGAGGATTTGCACTCTTTGTCACAGAGAGAGAAACTGACTTCGGATCAGTTGATATTTGCAGCGCCTATTATTAGCAGCTAAACTGATACATGTATATCGGAATGACTAGGACGGAAAATAAACTTATACCTAACTTTATCGTTTAATTTTGATCACAAATCCCTAGCGGTGTTGTAGGAAGAAATGTAAGTTTAATCGGTGTATAGCATAATGTAGATCTAGTGATTAGAGTGTCAGGAGTCTGAACTGAGGGAAAAGTTAAAGGGTTAAAGGAACACCTAAACCTGACCTTTAAATTCATATTAAACATGATGTGTTATTAATGTGAAAGAGGAAGCACACTATCACAAATGAACAATTTCCTCTCTGCATAACCTTGATAAAAAAAAAATGTATGTTGTAAGAGGTTAGGAGAAGTGCACTGACATAACATGAGAGAGTTTGTCTGCACAAAATACAACTTTCAATCCCACCTGTGATCTTGGGGTGTGGATGTCTAAACCATTTTTTTTTTGTCAAAGGTTATGCCCTATGGTTAGAGACCAACCCATGTGAGCCCACACTTAACACCTCGCACCCAATGAGTGACATCATTTTTTCCAACTATCTTTGTACCACAAGAAACTTATAGCCTGTCTACCACAAAAGGGAAAGAAATAACAAGTTTGCAGCCACCCTGTGTGCTTGCGCAGAAGTTTATCTATGACTCGGTCTTTGCATATCTACATGTATACTTTATGGTCTCATGCATATGTGTGCAGGTGTATGCATGTGTGGTTTTTTGATACAATTTGTTGCCTGATCTCATCTTCAGTAGCCTGCGTGCTGATGAAAGAGGAGAATATGAAAATGTCAGACCTTAATCTGACACCAGTGATGCAGGTGAAGTATACACTTGCACATCTGCACGGGTGAAATGAAATATGAGGTTTTTGGTGTGTCTCCCTGATCTAAAAATAGAGCAGAATAAAGAAAGAAGTCTGCTTAGGTAATTGCAAAGACCTTTTCACAATGAATGGCTCATATTGCAACTGGCAGTTTGACGAAAAGCAGCTTTAATTGACAGGAGCAACTAAGAACAGGAGGGGGAATAATTCATATCGTGAGGGGATAGTGGAGGAGTTTATTATTTCTTAAGTTTCACCTTTGGTGTAAGTTGTGTGCGTACGTGTCTGCGCGCGTGCATGTGTGGCACTAAGTGGGTGGAGGTTTCCCCTCTAAAATTCCACTTCCTGCGTTTTGAAGTCACACATCTACATGTCAAAATAAACAACTGCACACACACAGACACATGGAACACTACAGACACAAACATGATGCACTTTACAGGGTCACACAGGTGACAGAGAGGGAACTCTTCTTTTTTGCATCACTAAAATGTTTCTAGGACACTCTACAACCAAAGGCAACAAAGAGCACCTGATATGTAATGGAAATGGAACATATTGCCTAAGTGAAAAGTAATGCATGAAACAGTGACACTAAAATTAGAAAAGTGTTTGCAGCTTTCTCATGCAGTGTCCTTTTTTAACCTTTTGCAGTTGCAAAAGCAAAAACCTGGTAAACAAAACAAAACACAACTAAAACTTTACACATTTACTTTAAACCAAGTTTTTAGCACAGTTTAATACCACCTTTGTTTGAGTTTTTTTAGTTTTTAGTGTTTTTGTGACTGCATGCATTTGGTTATGCCGTCACATTTTGAACCCAGAAGACGAAATATGTGCTGGGGTTTGGTTTTCACACCTCTGCAAAGGATCTGAGCATCAGTTTCCTTTGAATGTCTTCGAAGCGCTCACTGGTCAAATCTGTGCTGCCGATGTGGCCACAGAGTTTACGGAGAAAGCCTGATCAATGAATCAGTGGCGGGCGAGAGAGATTTCTGAGCATTATTGTTGTGCTGATTAGATGGATTAAACAGATGGATGGACAGATTGCTAGAAGAATGAGCGGATCAGCGCATGGGTGCTTTGTTTAAATGAGGTATATTTAATATTATTGCATAACAAATAAATGTTGTGGTTTGCATCCAACATAATTTTCTGTGCAAATTAATTGTATTTTATTCCAGAAGATGCACAAAATGGTTGATAGAAATTGGGTGGCAATGGTATCTTTGGAATCATAGTGAAAGCATGGATAGCAAGTCTGTCAGCAACAGCATGCAAATCTGAAAACAGATTAATCCTGGAGTAATTGTAGAAGACAAAGCTTGAGTGCCACTGGGTGAGGGGTAAAGTCTATCCCAAAAGTTGGCAGTGGGTATGAGGTAATGCTGTACATAATTTGCCAAGGGCACAAGGCATCATGGGAAGAGTCTTTCACAGGAACTCATCCTCGGGGAAAATGCAAAACCTACGCCCTTGACAGGTGGTCCAAACAACTAAAGTCAATAAAGAAACACATGTAAGGTCCTTAAAGGGATAGTTGGGATTCATTGAAGTGGGGTTGTATAAAGTATTTATCCATATCAGTATATCAGTGGCTGCCCCGCCCGCAGTTTGAGAAGCAGACAGGAGTAACAGTACAGGAGTTAAGCAATATGTAGATGAGGGCAGCTGCAAAGAAAACTTTGGCCACATAAAAAAGGCCTAAAGAAAAATCAGTATCCGTTTAAGTCTACGGTATATTTTCCACCGCTCTACCTTTTCATCAGACAGCCCTGTTTAAATTAATCTGGGGAGAACTAAAGCTAATAATCAACCTCTTGTCAAAGCCACCAGACTCCATTGACAAAAACAACAATTTGACCTCGCTGGTCTACCACTGCCTCGATCAGTTAGTTCGTTTGTGTTGTTGTGGCTTTGTGTTGAAATGGTTCGTTCAGATTCACCAAGATCAAACAATAAAACAAAGAAAATCATCATGGTTGCAGTAGACCAGGAACTCCCATGCTCTGTTGAGTAAAATTGTTATTTTTGTCAATGGAGTCTGGTGGCATTGACAAGAGCAGAGAACTGCTTCAGTTTTTACCAGCAAGGTAAAGTGGTGCATTACTCTTAATATTGTGAATAGCTTCTGTGCTGTACTACTGCGCACTTCTCCAAACAGCCGATATCTACTGTAATACACTATGGATAAGTACCTCATACAAACCCCTCAATATATCAAAGTGCAACATTCTGAAATGAAATTGTTGTAACTGTTCCCAAACACTATGAATTCATAAAGCCAGTAGATGTAATAAAATATTCTATAGGAAAATGTTCCTGAATAATGGTGCCAGATTTCAATGTTTATATATATATATATTAGCACTTGGTCAACATGTTTATTTAACCACATAACCATACAGGATCACATTCACTACTTATTTGACTTGGGTTCAACCCTTCTCAAATGCAGGCCTTTACATACACTTACACACACACACACAGACAATTAACAATACACATGTTTGGCCTTCCCAGCACTGGGTCTGAAAGCCTGGTGGGGTGATATCTCAAGCCCAGGGGCCATCATTAAAAATCATTCAAATGAGGCAACCTGTGCACACAATGCTTTGCAAAGGGGGCGGCCATCACAATACCTGCCCTTAACCTGTCCAATCGCGCCTATGCAAATTTCCTCAGCTGGGAGTTAATGGGTCTCAGGCTTCCTGCTCGACCTACTATGGGTGAATTTGCATACCCTCACTCCCTTCCTTCAATTTGGTTTCAGATAACAAGATGCAGTTTTTAATATTGCCCTCGAGGGAAAAGACATGCAGAGCTAATACAGAAAAAGCAAAAGACACAGGTAGACATAGCTACAAATCAGACAAATGGAGACAGAGTCCCATTTACATGTGTTTACTGTAAATGATTTAGGTAATTTATTTTGCTTCTTATTAGTGTGGCGTTATGTAGGGCATCTAGTACTGTCATCTTGCACGATAGCTGCTATATAATTATAATATGATTTGAATAGATTAGAAGTACCACCTCCTCAAGGCATTAATGACTGGACCAACGCCTGTGTACACAGGTGTATGGGCCTACAGGCTATTGCAACCAACAACCATGTAATACATTATATCACTGGCCTGCAGTTTGATGTAGTGGCACTCAATGTTTTTTAATGTTGCAAATACAACTGTATGCAAGCACTGTTCCTATTTCAATGTAAATTCAAGAACTTTCAATGTGCATTTTCAAGCTCTTTCAATACCTTATTGTGATAAATTATGTTTTTAAATACATGAGATATACAGTATAGTTTTTTTTTCACTTCTTCATCACATCAAATTAATGTTATCGGACTATAAAAACAACCCAAACTACGTTTTGTGACAACTTTTCACAGAAGGATGGCAATTTAAAAGCTGTATTAATCGACATCTTGTCCTGTGAATCTTAATATTTTCCTCTGTAAGTGCTTCACTTCACTGAGCACTGTCCACCCTGTTGCATCAAATAGTAAAATGTGCAGTCCAAGGCCATGTGTGTATTAGTGTGTGTAGCCCTTTATCAGGCCACTATTATGATGACTGCCCTGGGACAATAGGCTGGTCTGGGGTGATGGTAATTATAAGTGACCAGGACAATACGGTCGCGTATGGAGGAACTAATACAATGAGAAGACACATTTATACAAATAAAGCATTAAGCCCCCCTCCTCCCTGCAATGAATGGCTGAGCGAAGACAGTCCTGGAGCAGGGAGGATGGAGAACTCCACCAAAACAAGACAATCATATTCAGTCCTGTGAGGGTTACTTTTAAACTGTATTCCAGTATAGACTACTGAATACATGCCCTTTAATGTAATATGTAATGCATTCTATTAGATACTCAAATTAAGTAATGTATTCGCAATTATTGCGATTATTGGAAAACTTAAAAATTGTCTTGCTGAGCTCATTTGTCTGGGTATTACGTTTTCATGCCAAAAACACATTCCTGACAGTGGCCTGGCTGTGTGTCTCGTTTGCCATTGTCGTCAGGCAGATCCACATTGCGGGCAAAATTTGGTGCACTGATCATGCAATTTCTGCCAATTAATCAATGAAAGTGAAAATAAATTGTGTATCTGTCCTGTGATTCAAATTGGCTCCAAAATTTAGTAGGTTTTTACTTAGCCCATGCTACACCCTTTCACCAAGTATACTAAAAATAAGGCCAGTAATCTTTCTGTTATCCTACTGACAGTCAGAAAGAAATAAAGCTTTAAGTAATGTATTTTTTAAGTACAGTAGGTTTATTTGGAATACAGTCAGTTTAAACTGTAACTATAATGGAATACAGTTATTCATATTTTGTATATTAAGTGTGTAATCCAGTAACTTGTACTCTGTTTCTCCCAAACTCTTCACACTACATGATAGTGGCCGGCTGTATTAATACAGAATAATGCAGAAGTTATGCAACAGGCTTACAGCTAATAAAGGAGCATTATATGTCTGAGAGAGGGTTGATGGAAAACTGGTTTAACTTGTTCCTCATTTAAATGTGGATTATTTTGAATAAATGCAAAACAATTATGAGCAAGATGCAGATGAAGAAACTCAAAACTTGAGGAACAACTTGGATAGGACATGTGTGTTTTAAAGGAAGTTCTCCTGTGAGTTATGTGCAATAAATCCCCTCAAAAAGTTGAAGTGCCACTACATTACTTTAACTTTCTTTGTCTGGGCGAGCACACAAGCTCATTTTATCTCCGGGTGATAAGACCAAGGTCTAGCATTTTTATTATCACTGAGAAACATCTGTATTTGCAGCACAGGCAGCAACAAAGCACTCTAAAAACAGGTAGCCAAACACAGAAAGCACAGTAACTTCACTTTACACGCATGCCAACACCGCATTCTGCAATTGTTTACTTCGTCCAAAAAGTTTCCTTCTCCTTTTTAACAGAAGAGAAGTAACTCGCGGATATTGTTGACAAAAAGTGTTGAGCGCGGACTGCCAGGCGAAACGCGCCTTTGACAAGCCTACTGTGTAGTGGAGTGGTGCATTCACTAACACTCCGTAAATTTGAAAGTGCTTCTGAAAAATGTAATTCTTGAGGCACCGATATTATTCCACCAACACTCAGCGGATCCACTCTTCTGGTGTAGAACTCTATATTATCGAGATACATTTCCTTATTCAAGTATTTGTATTCTGTTGTCTAATGGTGTACTTTAATGTGTTAAATGATGCCTAAACTAATTTCAGTTTCGACAGTACATAGTCTTTCTTTGCAAAAACAGAAGCACGATTTTGTAAGTTTACTGGAAATATACTGTGGTTTTTAAATGATATTAATCGCTTTATTGGATATGAACTTAAATTCAGACTTTCCCGTGTTTGGTCAAGCAGGAATTACCAATCGTCGGACGGTATCTGAAGTATACAGTGCTGCGCATGCGCAGTCGACCGCACGCGCTCAGGAGCGCCAAATTTACAGGGATGAGATGAGCAGGAGGGGAGGAGCAGTAGTGGAGGCTGCAGTAGTTTAAATTAATGTCAACCTGCCTCTCCGCCGGCAGAACAAACTCAGCGCAGATAGTGAAAGTACGTGCTCAGCGTAACCTGCGAGCCGCTCTACAGATATTAACATGGCTCGGCGGCCGAGAAACAGGTAAGCTCAAACTGAACAATTACTCCTTAATTTCTGTTTTATTTATCTTTCTTCTGTCCTTTATGTGCGTGTTTTAACGTACGTTTGAGTGTTTTTCTACCCTCATTTCTGTTCGGCGTGAGTTAAGGGGTGAATTGTGCATGTTATTGACTGACTTAATGTTTTATTTTTTTCATTTAGTCTTTCCTTTTCAAGCTTTTTGTCAAAGTGTTTATAAGCCGTTTTTGTTTTCTTGGCATTGGTGCGGGTGTCTCGCTCGCGCGCCCATGACAGGTGGTCGTCATCTGGCATGTGCGCTCCTCGCGCTGCTGTCAGTGGCCAGAGAGAAAGGGGTCTCTCTCTCTCTCTGTGTGTGTCTGTGTGTATCTCTCTTACACACACACGCACACACACACATATACGGATTAATAACATTAGGCGGGTGGACTGGCGCGTGCCACGTTGTGCACAAGACGGTGTGTCCACATTGATTTTAATAGGAAATTGTAATAACTATATAGTAAAACACAATGCAGCATGGAGTCTGTATAACCCCTGAATATAGGTTGGATAGATTTAAAAACTTTTATTGCGCTTGGATTTCATCACCCGAGACAGACATTTTCACGTTTTTAAACTTGCAGTTTGGATATTATACCCATATAGATTAAAGGTAATTTAAAACCTGCATACACCCTGACTGTTGCCGGAGCATCTCTGAAAGCGAAGTGCGCTCCCTGTTATTTTGGAAACTGCTCTTGATCGCAGCGTCCTCACTGTGCACTACTCATGAGAAGTGGCTACATGTTTCTGTATTTTCTGTTTTGATACAAGAAACCTCCGAAATTGAACTTTTGATGCGCATCGATGGGCACCAGCTATCCTTGAAAAAGCTTCTTTCATTGAGGTTGCGTGTCAAGTTTTTACTAATACGTGTGTCAGTGCGGGTTATTGTTGGTTTATTCTCATGATTTTATGCAGATAACTTGAGGAAAGTGCAAGTTCACTTACACCAAACCAGCCCGCTGATTGAGATAAGAGCAATGGTTATAATTCACTTGTTTCATGGTGCAGTTTCAGGTGATTCATCATTCTCAGCTTGAGTGGTGCTTTATTAGTTGTCTTTTGTTTGTGCACGCGAAGTTCTCTGCCGTTTTTGTTATTTAATGTCTTATTTTCATAAATGTGTTGTGATGTTAAAATGGAAAAAATAGGCATAGGAACTTAAAAAAATGCGTTTTATGACATAAAATGGCTAAAATGCTGCCATACTTGTTTGCTGTTAATCAGGTCCTCACACACTTCAGTAAATGGACAAAAATAAGGAAGAATATCCACTGTTAATATCCTCTTGTATAAGCACACACACACCTCTCAGTGGGGTTCCTGTTCACCTGTTGCTCCTAGTACCCTACCTTGCTTCCACGTTATCCATGCTCTACATTCTGATTGGTTAACCACCAACTCAGTGTCAGTGTGTGTGTGTGTGCGTGCATGTGTGTGTGCGTACGTGTATGACTGTGCTGTACAATGCCACTGCAGGTCTGAACACGCCAGGGTCACGAAAATTATGATCGCATGTGCCAATCCCAGTATCTGTGGAAACCAAAAACATTGGAACCTGTTCACCCGTTTCCCCTCCCTCCCTCTCTCGCCGTCTCTTTCTCTCTCCCCTTGTGGGTGTCTTGGCTAAAAGCCTGCACCCAAACCTTCAAGAATGACTGGTTCTGTCTGTGTTGACACCTGATGAGTTAAAGAGTGGGCTGAGTTCTTTATGTGCTCTGTAAAGAGATGATTAGGGAGTAGTTTGGAAATAGACAGGTACTTATTGCGCTATTATTTACCTTTCTATTATCTTACACTATTCTTTTTCACACAGCCTCCTCCACCTCTTTTTTAATTTTCTCTTTCTCTCTCTCTCTGTGTCCACAGTGTTTACAGTAGCGAGGAGGATGAGGAGGAGAACGAGATGTACGAACATGATTATGACGGATCAATGGCCAAGACAGGGAAACGCCACCTTGGCAAAACACGCTGGACACGAGAAGAGGTACACAAACATCTGCCACCTGCTGTTCAATAACAATTGCCTGAGGAGAGATCACTTCCCAGGAACCTGGGAACTTTTTATTGTTGTCTGGTCTAACCACATTCACTGACTATTATGTTTGGTTGATATTCATTGCAGTGCCATATATAATATATGTCTGACATTCTGCAATATGTTTCTCTTTTCTCAGGATGAGAAGTTGAAGAAACTTGTTGAACTTCATGGATCAGAAGATTGGAAAGTCATTGCAAGCTTACTAACTGTAAGTAGGAGGCCATACATGCATAAACACACTAAATAACCTCTCATAATATGAGGATGATTACTAATTCTGTTGCCTTTTGACCTAACAGAACCGTACAGATGTGCAGTGCCAGCACAGGTGGCAGAAGGTTCTTAACCCGGAGCTCATCAAAGGGCCGTGGACCAAAGAGGAGGACCAGAGGGTAAGAAAGATTAAAAAATGCACACAAATCCTTAACACAATAATGCAAAACCATGTTAGATGTTGGAGTAATATAGTAAAATATACACACAGTGTCATCCAGTGTAAAAAAAGAAAAAGAAAAAAAGAAACCTGTTCTGTAGCAACTCCATGCTGTTGCACATTTTTAGTTTCCCAGAAAGTCGCTGTTACTCAACATGTAACATGCTTCACCTCTCAAGGCCTGTGAAGTAGTTATTGAACTAGCTTAAAGGAGTTATATTTCCACCCAGATGCCACTGTAATGATTAGCCGAGTGGCTAACGTTCCACTGGAAACTCCCTCACTGCTCACCAGCAGGTGTTCTCAATCACCTCCACAAGTAGAAAGATAAAGGAAGAAGGAGGGAAGCATTTACTGACAGAATATTTAGTGATTTTTCTGCATAACTAACAAGTTGTTTTTTTTCATTTTCTCTCCTACCTATTCTTTCTACCCTTCTTATGCCTGTTTACCTTGTTTTTTTTCTGCACCCCTCTACTTCTCCCTCTCCTCCCTGTTATTGCGCCTTCCTTCCTCTTTCCTCACGCCCCTCCACTACCTACTTCTCTTCCTTTTCAACGCTCTTCCTCCTCCCCTCTTTCCTCTTTCTCTTCCCCACACAAACACAAACACACCCCAGGTGATCGAGCTGGTGCAGAAATATGGAGCCAAACGCTGGTCGGTGATCGCCAAGCACCTGAAGGGGCGCATTGGCAAGCAGTGCCGTGAGCGCTGGCACAACCACCTGAACCCAGAGGTGAAGAAGACATCGTGGACGGAGGAGGAGGACCGGATCATCTACCAGGCACACGAGAAGCTGGGCAACCGCTGGGCTGAAATCGCAAAGCTGCTCCCCGGCAGGTACGGCACAGAGTGAAAAGGAGTGAAAGGTGGAAAAAAGGAGAAGCTAGATGAATCACTGAACCCTTGTTGGTTGACTGTGCAATGTTGCGACTGAGAGGGTGAAATGGAGGGGGAATAAAAAGGGAAGAAACAAATGAGAAAAAAAGATGGAGGTGTGAATGCAGAAAGTATTTCCGTTGTTTTGAAACATAGGAAAAAGGAGGCAGACAAAAAAAAGTCAGGACAGGATGTTCTTTACAGAGAGAGGCCCCGAATTAAATGACAAAGAAAAAAGATACAGCAGTGTATTGTAATTGCTCTGAACTGATAAGCTTATCAGTTTTGTGTGTGTGTCAGTGTGTGTGTCTATCTGTGTGTTCCTGTATTGATAATGCTATCAAGCACCACTCGAGGTCCGGGGGTCTGTTCCATAGAGCAAGTTAACCTAAAAATTTTAGGCATGTTTCAGTGAGTCTGACTCATTTTTTTAATTCTCTTCCATAAAGCAAATTCAACATAATTCAAGACTTTGCTTTCAGGAGCCGAGTTAAGGGACAAAAAGTCAGACAAACTGAGATTAGCCCGACTTATTTAGTGAACTGTCCTTATGGAGCAGGTGTCAGGATGTGTTGTGGCTGTTGGATGTGTTTTGATAGTGAATACCCTGTAATTGAATATATTCTCTCCATGACATCCAGGACTGACAACGCTATAAAGAACCACTGGAACTCCACCATGAGGCGAAAGGTGGAGCAGGAGGGCTACCTTCAGAGCGCGTCGAAGAACGGCAACTCGTCGCTCTCCATCAGCCACGGCTACGTCAAGACCAACAATCACATCATGGGTTACGCCCACCACTCGCCGAGTCACGCGCAGCTGCCTCCTTTGTCGCCACTCAACTACGCATACATCTCCGACACACACAGAGTAAGTTGTCTTTAAAATTCTTTAAAATTCAACTTCAAATTAAGTTATGCAGCGGCAGTTGATTTATTTATTTGATTTGGCTTCAACAGGTACCGCTCCCCATGGCGTGGCATCTGAACATCTTGAACATTCCCCAGCATGGAACCGCTGCTATACAGGTAAAAACCGCAAGCTAGCGCAAGATGATTGATCACTACAGTGGGAAAAAAAGCTAAAATTCCTAAAATCTGCCCCCTGCCTGGTTTTTCAGAGACACTATTGTGAGGAAGACCCTGAGAAAGAGAAGAGGGTGAAAGAGATCGAACTGCTGCTCATGTCGACAGAAGATGAGCTGAGAGGCCAGCCGTCACTACCAGTAAGTCCCGTGTGTGTGTTTAAGCTGCAGCAATTAGTCAACTCATCGATTAGTCAACCAACAAATCTGCAACTATTCTGCATATTTTTCATGCAAAAATGCAACTTGCAAATATTTCCTGCTTCTCTTTGTTTAATATCACTTAAGACACCGCCGTGGGTGAAACACTCGGCGGATTAATTGAATCATTAGTTGCAGCCCGAGCGTGTGTTTGAAATATTACAACATGACAGCACAATTTATGTGCATGTGAATTTGACCCCGGCCTCAAGGACAGTGGTTAGATGCGTGTGTTCGTGTGAGGAGGAAACATCTGGGGGGTCTGTTTCTGCAGAAGTGATGAAATAGGACTTCATTGCCTTTTGTGTGTGCATGACCCCTTGTGCAACCCTCTACTCAACACTTCTTTACATTAAAGTTCCCTTTCTTCTTTTTTTCTAAATTGTTGCATTTTTTACACTTCTTCCCTTATTGGGAAGCCTGTGTTTTCTCTCTTTTTCACACCCTACTGTGCTCATGAATATTTTCAGATGATTGTTTTTTGACATTTATTTCTAGCCCTCACTCTTGATCTCCTCCTTCTCTCCCGCAGATGAGTTTGTCCTATCCGAGCTGGGTCAGCCAGAGCTCCTTGACCAACAGCTCAGAGGGTGTAATGTTATTACCTCATCACCAGGCGGCCGCTCCTTCCCTGCCTCTCGACCAGAGCTGCCTACCTGAGGAGAGCGCCTCTGCTTCACGTGCCCACAGCAATAACAGCAGCAACTGTAACAACAACAACAACAACAGCCATCACAGCAGTCCCACGTTCTCAAATACTATCCCAGAGTTCATGGAGTGCGTCATTGATTCAGTGAGTATCTGCACTTGTTTCGTTTTTGTTTTCAATGACCCAATGTGTCAAGATGGCGAAAGGTAGCTTAGCAAGTAGCAACGTAGATTTTACAAAGAAGTGGGCTTTGACCCATATTTTCCCGCCCTTTTCTCAGAGCCTCTCCTCAGTGGATGGGCTCAGAACAGACAGGGTCTCGCCCAATCAGGGCTGGAGAACTGCTCGCGGAGCATGGGCTGGTTTGATCTGTTCAACTCCCAAGCCTCCACCAGTCAGAAACCTTCCCTTTTCACCCTCACAGGTAGTTAAAGTAGCTGCGTGTGATCAGAATCCATCCAATCACCAACCTGCCACCCGATGATATCAACAACCAATCATTCAGACTTCGTGTCTCTGCTGTTGTTTCCCATCTTTTCAACCATTTCATCTCGTCTTTCGAAGCTCCTTTCCTCTCCATTTCTGTCGTTCCGACCAAGTGTGCTCCCATGATCCGCCAGATTATTACTCTTGAATAAACCTGTCAAGCTTTGATTAATTGGTTTCCTTCCG
>CAFUXE010000711.1:79165-104392 GCA_903364295.1 Serranus cabrilla
AAACAAAGTCCTATGAGCTGGGCACATCTAGATATCTAATACAATATGCAAAAGAGGAAAAAAAAAAGTCTCTCCCATGGACTTCCTCATTCCTCTTCACCCCACATTTCCCAGAAAGAGAAATAGGATTAGCTTGAATTAAAACCTGAGTGGCTCAGTCCCACATTTTCTGTTCCATGTTTCTCATGAAAGCAAACCAAAATGGGTTATTTTGAGATGTTTTCAATGATAATGTCCAGTGTATCTCTGAGAAGTAGAACAGTCTCACATCCTTATTCTATTCTCAGAATCATGTCACCAAAACGAAGAAAAAGCTTTTTGATACAAAATGTATCAGCCGTGATAACATGAGGACGGACAGGCGATCGGAGAGCAAACCACACACCTGTGGGACCTGTGTGAGGGAGGAGAAGGAGGTCAAGAATGAAGAAGCGGACAGAACAGACTTACACTGAGATGACAACAGTGGACGTCCGTGCGCCTCGTCATGTGGAGATGAAAACACCAGGAAACCAGATTTTCCCTGGGCTGGGTTTGAATGGACCGACAGAGAGAGAGAGAGAGAGAGTGGACAGCAGGAAGTGAGTGATATCAGCCGAGTATGAGAGAGATGCAGCAAAGCTTCCTGGGTCACTCTGACACACACACACACACACACGGATGCATACGTGTTCGATGCGTGGTGATGCAAATGACAACGTGGGTGACATAACCACGATTTCACTCACATGTTAGACGGTGTTTCTGCTGTCATTTCACACATTTTGATATTTTTCTCACACATCTGCCAGCGAACTTGCTTCCTGTTAGCTGCAGCTCTTTGCTTGGGGAAGGTCAAAGGTGACAGTCAGCGTGTTGTTGGGAAGTAAAAAGTGAAACTTAATTTAAGTTTTACAGGGAAACAGGAGGAGGGAACCATATCTATTTGTTTTGGTATAACCACCTAGTGGAGAACTGCACTGGAGGAAGTTTGATGCAGGAGGAACAACAAAAAGTAATATCCAGTTATTTAATATCACATCAGTAGTGGAGCATTGGGTGTATCCCTCTTTCTGCAATACGCAGAACACACACACACAGAGGAGAAAAAGGGAAATACTCTTTCAATGAGGTGAACAATATCCAACATATCTTGACATATTTTTACTACACACTTCCCCTCTTTGTGACAACTTCCTCACAGTTTTCACTACCAGCGCTGCTTACTACTAGAGGCTGCCTATGAATGAAGAAAGAAGCACACACACACATGCAGGAGAGGAGGGGAGAACGAGAAGAGAGTTGTTTTGCAACTAGAAAGAGGAAGGTACATGTGTCACTCATTCTTTTGTGATGCAACATGGACCACTCATTGAACACACACTCTAACACACAAGGCTCACAGTATTCCCGTCTCTTATCAGCCTCGTATGCAAATTGTATCAGCGGGGTATATTTTCATTACAAGAAACACAACCTGTTTTTAGCCGTGGGACAACGAGGGATCTGAGGGGGCAAGATGTAGCACGCGCATACACTCAATCACCCACCTCTCCCTGTGCCCAACTCACTGGTGCTGCAGATTTGCATAGATATTTGCAAGTCAAATGAGATGCATGGAAGAGTAAGGGTGTAACTTAGAGGGAAAACTACCCCAGAATTCCCCTTTTCTTGGAGAATCCCGAATCACTTCCAAGAAAAAAGGCCAGGTGGGATTAGAGGATGTCTTGTATTGTTGGACATGCTGATAATTGTTTCTTAATACTGGCATGGAGGACGGGTTAAACGGATGCCCTGCACCTGCACACTTGCACATGCACAGAACAGTTACAAGGATGTGTGTTTAAAGTTCAGAGGAAAAACACTGTATTCTCAATGAACTTCACACAAATCAGCCTCAGGGCACGTTCCCGAAGTGGAATTAAGTGTTGCCTTTAGTTTTGCAGGCAGATACATCGTTGATAGAGATGGAAATGTTGTCTTTGTTTTCTGCTAATTGGAGCTCAAGGGGGGTCAACCCTTGCTGCCCTTAAGGGTTACTGAGTTCAGACACACACACACGCGGACACATGCACGCAGACACAGACACATGCACACACATGTGTACATGTGACCATGACCCTTATGTAAAGGTCAGGGTTTCGAAAGTTCTCTGTTTCTTGTTTTTCAGGCTGCACGTTGAGTTTTTGGTGCTCATCAGCAGACTGAGTGTATAATATCCACAAAGTCCCTCATGTGTTTTAAAGGGGATGTTATGCAATTATAGTTGATTGCAGAGTCTCCCTCCCAGGTCATCTTATACGCAGCTTTGCTTTACTATTTAATAACCTGAGAATGACGCTCCGTAGTAATGTCTGTTGTTGTTTTGGTCAGGTTCACATTCAAATACACACTGAACTTTTGTCAATTTCAAACATTATTTACTTATTTTTTGCTTACTATTAATCTTTTTATCCATCACTTCATGTTAGTTTTTTAATCCGTGCTAAGCTAAGCTACAATTTTCCTACAACATTTATTACTTTACTTTATTACATTACTTTTAGCTAAAATCCTGCTATTCACTACATTTAGCTAACTAGTACAGCTGTTTATTAAATAGTTAGAGGCAACTATTTTCACTTTTTATTCACAACCTTAAGCTAATGCTCTGTTATCAATTACCTTTAGCTAACAAGTAGGCTACAGCTGTTACTTCACTTAAACTACTTTTACCTAATGATTTTAATTGTTTATCCATTACTTTAAGCTAGCTAACGTTTTATCTTCTTTTACTATACTATAACTTTAACTATACATGGGTTGAACCTTCTTCTTTTAGCTAACGGTCTCTTATTGAGTACTTTTAGTTTTTTACTTTTTAACGACTTCAAACTTTAATCCATTACTTTTAGCCTTTCAACTGTTTATATTTTGCTTCAATGATTTTAACTGTTTATCTATTAGGTTACTATAAGGCAACAGTTAATTAATTAGTACTATAAGCCTTATTATCCTATTAATTTGAAAAAACTAATTAATTGTCATAATTTTCTTGTGTGTATGTGTGTGTGTGTGTGTGTGTGTGTGTGTGTGTGTTCTCATTATCACTCTCAAAGGCTCACTGTCCTGATGTGAGTTGAGCCTCTTTGAATTGACTGGGTAACATTTTGAATATGCAAATTTGAGGGTCTTCCCTGTAGCCAATTGGTCCTTAAGTTAGAATACTATTGAAGCTAATTTTCCTTTATTATGGGTTCTTAAGGATTCTTTAGGATCTTTTACAGGCTCCACATGAGTCTCATGTTTGGGCCGTCTGCCCTGGCTGCCCGTCTGCCTTCAGCTGACAGATGATGTCCTTTCATATAGATGAGAAAATCCCTCAGACACTCGTAGTAAAAGCATTACACGTTGCCTTTGTTGTAGCTGATGTTCTGTAGTTAGGTTATTCCTATAATGCAGATTTAAATGTGTATTATTCTTTTAATCTACCAACCAAACCCTACCATCAAATTTGGCCTTTCAAACAGCAAACATCTCACACGCACATCTCCCAAAATCTAGGCTGAATAAACACGGGCATGCATGGTTTAATCCAAAACTAAACGCCTTGTTTACAGCAGCAACAATATTACTGAGCCCGTGTAATTGTGTCTGTGATAGCAATATGATTTAGCTAATGATGCCGAGCCAAAGGAACAGGCCGAACAGGTCGGACTGTACTTGTAATAACAAGAGGAGACGTGACTTACAGGAATCTGCCCAGCGGAGGAATTGCACAGAATTGTGCAGAGGAGATTTGGGTTCAAGTGTGCAGTGAATATATGCAATAAAACACTAAAAGGCACTTTAGCGACACTGAAGTTATAACAACAGCAGGAAAAGTTGTTTTTGCGCTTTTCTTAAATAATCTTGAATTTTAATCCAGAAAAAAAAAGGTAATAACAAGCAGTTTTACTACCAAATGGACTTTTAAAGTGGCATAACACCAGTTTTACACATGATGTTTAGTTAACATTATGGGGAGTACTACTCTGCCTGTTAAATAATATCTTGGAGGGACCTTTCCAAAGTGGGTAAAATACCTTATAAATAACCCTAATAATGTCATCATAATGGACTTCACTGTACAGTTGAATCATGTAAATTGTAGGATTCAGCATCTTTGGAGTTTTTGCTAAACCGCTTATTAAAAGGAAGGATAATTGCTTTGATTTAGATTTCTTTTTTTGCTCAACTTTAAAGGAAGTGCAATTTAAAAGAAAATTCACTGGAACACGCATTAAACTAAATACATAATTCTTCAGCACATGCAAAGTGCTCAAGCCCTGCAGAGATAGAGGGCACTACTATAGATTCAAATAACATAAACATCAGGAAAAGACAGGAAACCCAAACCCAACCCACGCACATATGTAGGTGCAAAACAGGTTCAAGTCTGTTAAATAAGGACATGAACACTGAACAAGGTCTTCGGTGCAGTCAGGTTGCAGCCACTTGCTTCATTAATCTGTTGCTGAAACTTGCGTCAAATGGTCAGAAAAAGCTGAAAAAGCCCAATGTACATCATGTACGTTTCATATGCCATCATATGCTTTCATCTGCCCACACATCTTAACACATATTTGCAGTATGCAAATTACAGAAAGCAGCCAAATGTGTGTGCATATGCGTGCATTAACTCCCAAAAAATACAAAATCACCACACAGTGAAAAAATCAACACAAATGACTGTGCTGAGATGTACAGGACTAACTGTCCAGAATTCACACACACGGATGGTATTTATGTCACTTGTGGGGACATTAAGGACACTTACATTGATTTCCTGAAGAACCTAACCCTAACCACTGATCTCCAAAAATGATGCATATATATAACACAAACACGCAACTGTACACCTGTGAGGACACTCAACATAGGTACCATGCATCCCTTAGACTTTTACCCTAACCTGCACCAGAACAACTGAAGGCCTAACTCCAATCCATAGCCTTAACTAACCTGAACCCTAAAGTCGAAACCCTCAAACAGGTCAGTCTGGAAGTGAGGACTGACCAAAATGTCCCCACTTTCCAAAGTGTCCTCTCTTTTACTGTTTAGAATATGGTTCCCACAAAGATAGCTGGACAAGAATAAATATACACACACACACAGAAGCGGAGCAGGTGAAATGTGGCAGGTGTGCTTCTATAGTACCTGAGGGTTGTGTATCACTTGTTCAAAGTTACAGCAGAGGAATAGGGGTAAAGAAAGCAGATAAGATCTTTACGCATGCACGCACACACACACACACACACACACACACACAGTCAAAGGTGCAGACAGGTTTTGCTCCTGGATATTGATCGAGTACATATTTGTTTGCAGAGTGTTTGTGAATGTGTGGGTGTTGCTGCATGTCAGAGATCTCAGTACTGCATGACAAATTAACCCTTTATTTCCCCTAAGTGTACGCTTTAGTCATTCCACGACACCGAGTGCTGCTTGGAAACCACCTGCTGCTCAGAGACACTCAAATGCAGGGATGTAGTGGAGTGTAAACCCGCCAAAATCAACTTTAAGATTAATCTTCGACATAAATCTGAACGTGTTGGTTTTTATCATCGAAATGTGTACAAGTTATTTGAGGTTTAACATAAAGCAGCATTGACATGTGGAAAGTACTGATTGTTTGTGGTCAGTGATGATCACGGTCTGGAGGTCAGAGGTGATGGTAATATTATTTTCTCACCGTTGATTTCAAAATCCCTTAATAGCTTCAAAGTTTGGTTGGTTGTGGAGAGTGTGTATCTACTGATCAGTGGCACTATAGTTGTGCATCATTTTATACATGTTTCTCTTTATTAAATACACACCGATACTGACTGATTTCATGCCAGTGTATAATTACTCATATATGTTTATATTAATTGAGATCAAGAATGTCTTTTCCAGAGTGACCTGAAACTAGAAGCACTCGCAGCCAAACAACCAGCGCACAAGAACAACTCGTACTCTATAAACTCAGACAACCAACAATCAAGCAGCGAACAGAATTCTTGAAAAGAAACGTCAGATAATAAGCTTCTAAAGTAATGAGAAAGTCTCGCTGGAGGGAGGTTGCAGTTCAAGGTGCATATTACCAGGAACGACTCCTGCCAAGATATGTGCATACTGAATGTATGGAACATTTAAGGTGAGCCGTGTCCTGTAACAATAGAGCTGTGAAGGCAATATCATGGGATGTGTCAGTAGATACATGCAACTTTGTGATTCAGAAGGCAATTGTGAGTCATATTTTCACTGTTTGCACGACTGAACAAGATTTTAAGAACTCTTTGTATGTCAGATTTTGGCATAATTTTTATATTCTATATTATGTTTGTCTGCTGCAGTAATATGCCTTTTTTTTTATTTCCTCTGAATATGTGTATGTGTGCATTAAACGGCAAATTCCTTATATGTGTAAACATAAAAAAGGAACCATTGTTATTTTGAGAGAAATCTAGAATAAAACTTTTTTAAATTACGTATACTTTGGACATCATTGACAGATCTCTGAAAGAGTGATTACGAATAAGGAAGTGCACAGACTCTATAAGGAGCAGGAGCAACAAAGGAAAAGGGGCTCTTTATGGTTCACAGGATAAGGCCACATTTAAGTTTTTTTTTTGCTGTGCAGTCTAGAGAGCAAACTAAAGGGGCACGTTGATACTTTGGAGGGCCCCACTCACATGCCAGCGCTGTGGAGGGAAAAGTAGTTCCTCTTTTTCAGGCATTAAGATTAAAATAGCTGATTTGGTCGTCTATATGGTGCTGCACAGTATATAAGGGACATATTGAGAAGTCTTGCATCTCACATTTTGTTCTTCTTCTTTCTGCTAAAGTGCAGGAAAAAAAAAACAGAAACAAGCATCAGAAAAAGGAGCCGTTATCACAGAGCTGTTGGATTAAACTGATGTACAGGAAATTATTAAAAAAAAGTAAAGATGATACAAAGAAAGAGGGTAAATTTAGTCCTTACAGCAGGAACCTGACTAACAACAAGAGATTAACCCTTTCATTGCACGGCACAGTAGCCAGACAGACAAGGTGAGACAGACACGACACACGAACACCACAAGTTTCACTTTTCACTTTCTACATACATCTTTTATCGTTCATGGCGCAGCAGTGGAGGTCTCAGAGTTCACTTGACATTTTGCAGCTCAGATGTGCTAAACTGCTCTTTCTTTTAGGTAAAAAAATTTTAATTATGCGGTTATATGTCACGCTAACCAGCCGGGCTGCACCGATGTCTACCCAGAGTCACGAAGCTATGACGGCAGAACCTCTTGAAAATTTGGAGTTTTCTATTGTTTCACCCTGATTTCCTTATTTAATCAGAGCCATTATTTTCTATATGACTTTTTGGTATGTAGGTGCAAAGGTTAATGAACCCTGTGCTGCATTGCTTAAAACAAGCAGTTATGTAGAGTCAGTTTAACAAATTGCGCATCACTGATTGAAACAAAGATAAAAACCATTTCATTTTAGTCTTAAACAGGCCAACCCATACAAGTTAATCATGCCGAGAGGAAGAGAGATCTCAGAGGACCTCAGGAAGAAGCTAGTGACAGCACATCTGTCTGGGGAAAGCTATAAAGTCAACTTAAAAGATTTGAACTTCATCGTTCCACCATGACGCAGATCATCTACAAATGGATCTACAGCTCTGCCAGGAAGTGGACGACCTTCTAAAATCAGCAAGAGCCACAAGGACAATTATACTTCAGGTAAAAGCCGACCCAAACATGACATCTAGGGATTTGCAGGCCTCATGCTGCCACAATAAGAAGAAAACTCAATCAACAAGGAATGGAATGGAAGGATGTTTTCCAGAGAGCACCTGGAGAAACCTGAAGCTTTAAGGAAGTCCATTCTGTGGACAGATGAGTCAGAAATTGAACTGTTTGGTCACAACCAAAACCGCCATGTTTGGTGAAAAGTCAGCACTGAAGCATGGTGGGAATGTTATCCTCAGGACCTGGACTCATGAATATTGTAAAATCCTGGAATATAACCTGAAGCCATCTATTGTGAAGTTAAAGCTTGGCAGAAGAGGGATCGTGCAACATGATAATGATCCAAAGCATTCCAGCAAAACAACCAAGGAATGTCTGAGGAAGAAGTAGATTTGTGTTGTGGATTGGCCACAAAGTCCTGACCTGAATCCAGTTGAAATGCTGTGGTGAGACCTGAAACAGGCAGTTTGTGCCAGACGCCGTCTAACGTCTCTCAACTGGCTGCGTTCTGCGAGGAAGAGCATTATCCTATTAACTGAAGGGCTTCACATACTAATGCACACATGAAATATGTGTTTCTTTAAGAATGACAATATAACCATTTCTTTTGTTTGAGTCCATTATTTGAAATGTCAGTGTTGTGAATTGAGGTATAGCTTAACATTTTATAAGGTAATTTCAGGCATCGCTAATTCAGTATCCAAATTTAGTAATCTCCCCTTCTGTGTCCGAGTTATGACGGTTAATAATAGGCAGAAGTGTTTTTTTTTTTAGAATATTATGATGTCAAAGTGAAGCTGACCTTTGACCTTTTAGATATTAACGTCATTACGTCATGATTTTACTGAATCAGACATTTGTCTTAATTAGCTCTTCAGTTATGGCCCAAAACATATTTTGTGAGGTCACAGGGAGCTTGACCTTTAACCTCAAAAATGAATTCATCCTTGAGTCAAAGTGGACATTTGCACATGTACTGATGGACAACCCTCCACCCGAATGTCTCAGGCCATGGCTGTTGATGTCACAGAGGTATAATTAAGCAGTATTCCTTGCGGCTACTGGTGTGAGGGGGGAAAAAAACGCCTTTTCCTGGTCTGCGTTTGGAGGTAGATGGTTATCGGCACGATGGGATGCGTGTTTTTCCAGAGGGAGTGGTTGGCTGACTGTCATTTTAGGGTCGAAAGAGGGGGCTCTGTTTGCACTGTCAATATTTACAGTGACACATGCTGGATGAGTAGTGACTGATGGAGGGGAATTGTGTGTGTGTGTGTGTGTGTGCGTGTGTGTGTGTGTGTGTGTTTGAGCGGGAGACAGTAAAACAGAAAGACAGAATTATCAGCATGAATGAATGTCACATGTCATGCTCTGATGAACAGATTTAGGCTTTCAAAAACAGAACTTTTATTTGTTTTGGTGTGTGTGTGTGTGTGTGTGTGTGTGTGTGTGTGCACTTCATGTACCTAAGAAAGTTCCAGAGAATGTGAATGTGAATGAAATGTTGTATTGTTCAGAACAGCCTTCTGCCGCTCGATAAGATAAAGTTTAGAAAAGTGGAGCGCTCCAGTCTAATGTGATTTAATAGGTGACCAATCACAAGTGGACTCAGTCACAATCAGCGAGCCTCTTTTGCATTGCAAATCTCAGATATGCAAATGAGAGAGAGGGAGACACAGGCCGTCTGTAGCACTTCTGCACTGCACTATCTCTGCTGTGTGCTTTCCCTCTATACAACCCTGTATTTACATTCACTTCACTCCTGTCTTTTGAATACTTAATCCCTGTAAATCCTCTTGACATTTATTATCCTTCATCATACTTTTTTGACATTTCCTGCCGTAAGAGTTTTCTTTTAAAAGGTGAGAAAATGCAAACAGCCACTCTGCAGTTTCTCAGTAAGCAGTTTCATGATTCAACACAGTGTGACTCATTCAGTTTTCTGTTGTTTGTCCTGCTAATTATATCTAAGCGCAACTTTACGCTGTTTGATTATTTCAGCCTGTCTTTCTTCTTTCCTTAAAGTTTTCTGTTTACATAAGCGCTCATAGCCCCCAGCTACACTTACATCACGTCACTGTTGATTCACAGCTTGACTATTATATTTATACTGTAAACACAGCAGCAGGGAGAGGCGCCTATAACATGCCCCCTACCATCAGGAGCTTCTGTCTCTTTTGCACATTCACTGAAATGATTTTACTGCCCTCTAGTGGCCAGCTAGCTGCTTCTATCTTAATTCACAAATCCACACGTGTATCTAATGCGTTGGATGGTCATTGAAAAACATTTATTGTGTTGTTCACAGTGCTCAGAGGTTGGTTGTCAGAACAGAAATGTACAGTCAAAAGTCAGATGGCAAACATCTCTATTAATTCACGTTGGACATCAAAATATCTCATAAGATTATTGTACCTCAGGTAGCTTGCAGCTTCTGTATCTATCTGTGATCAGAAAGAATGAAGAAAATCTGTGTTATGACCGAAAGCTTCAAAACCAACTTATACAGAAATGACCCCTTTGAATGATCACGTATGACCCAGCAGAAGGGTGTGTCTGTCTGCAGAGACTCCGCCCTCTGTCTGTACTTTCAATTTTGTTTTCATTCCGGATGGTTTTCGTCGTTACCGCTTTGAGCACGAAGCGACAAAAATGATGGAAAACACAAAAATTCCAAAACAAGGATGAGCCAAGTTTGAATGTTTTGTTAACATTTAGCAAGTGACAATTCCTGCACAGGACGCCTTTAAAGTATTCAGAGAAAATGGGAATTTTAACATCTCCAGCTCCACAACAACTGGGATCATAAAGACCATGTGACACTGATTGAAAGCTCCAGACAAACCACTAAATGGACCTTGTAGCGAGATTGTTTTCTCCTGGTGCATCAGCCTCAGAGATGATCAAAGTAAAATAAAAATACAGTAACAGCAGCACTGACTGACTTGAACCCACTTAGGCCAAAAAAAAAAAAAATGGATATTTTTGACTTACTCCTGAACAGGAGAACAATGTTTCAGAGCAGCAGGTGACTGACTTCACTACATGTGAAGATAGAGATTAGACTCTTGGACTACACGGTTGATTTAACTCTGTGGTGAACATGTATGACCCATTAACCCTCTTCCTACCAACATATTTAACTAATGAGGATTACTGCCTGGGGTTTTTCTTCTCAAAACATTGTTAGTTATGTAATTTATGCCATAAAACTAAACAATATAACAAAAACATATCGTTTTTGATAGTTTTCTTTATATCATTTGCAATTTTATCAAAGTACAATCCACGTTATTAATTAAAAGCCCCTTCTTTGATTCTAGTACAATTTAGTTTATAGTTCCACGTATTAAAATTACATATATGTGGAATATGGTGTGGTGGTTTGGACTGGTGTCCCAGAGGGAAAAAAACACAGATTAAAACAGAGAACAAGGATATGAAGTTATTAGAGAAAATAATTATTGAAAAAGTCATGAAAAATTGGAATGATATCTATAACAAAAAGTTTACTGCTGGGGCCTGTGGGAACCCCAGGCGGTAGGATGAGGGGAAAAAAGGTAACACATGCCCTCACCTTAATGTATATATTCACGGTTAACAGACATGTTGGTATTTTTGGTCAAATTTTGTTCATTTTGTGTCCGGTCTAATTATAGAGCTACTATAGGTGGTGGGTTACACAAACGTCTTTTTCCATCACAGCTAATTATATTAGACTAGTTTCTTGTAAATAAGACAATAATTGTATGAATCTGATATAATAATCTCTCTGGCATAAACATCTTAACTAAACACATACTTGTTAGTGTATATTTGTATCAGTGCTGACTCTGAGAGGTATTGAATTCCACTACAGTAGATCTACGGCAGCACTGTGTGACAGATAATAAAAAGTGCCGTTTTAGGAACTAAACAGTCAGTGAATTGTTAGTAACCGCTGGTACAGGAGTCCTGTGTGATAGTCTGGGATTCCCCGACACAATAGAGACAACAGTGTGAACTTTAGACAATATGGACGCTTACATAATATAGTGGGAGTTTCAGCAAAGCCAATAGTGCTACAGTGAAGACATTAATCGTTAACTTATCAATTACCAGAGCTGTACATAGATATGAATCCTGCACCGCAACTCATTTAAACAGCTTAAAAATCCTCAAAGACATAAACTGCTTCATAATAGTTTTTACACGTGTTATGAACATATCTGTGGTAACCTTATAGAATACGTTGCATGTAGAATATACTGTGTCGGCTGGGTTGTTTGAATCATAAAGCTCAGGTTATTTCCTTTATAGCTCCGGGAAGACGAGCGGTTTCTGTTAGCACCGTGTGCAGCACACAGCCGGATGGGACACGGGACAACCTTAACTATACATTGTTTCGAGCAAAGTGGTAAAAAAAAAAAAATGCTGTTTTGTGTTGGTACATGTTCCACTTGGACCAACTGGTATTCACAAATTCTTTGTTTGAGGCTATATTAGCTCCATATGCATCAGTTTCACCAGTTTAGATCCAAAAGTACCATTTAAGATTATAAATTGTACATATTTGTCTGTATATGATGGATGGTTTATAGTTTTCTTTATGAATTAGATGTTAGAATTTGACATATTTGCAATTACTAATTGGCCCAAGTGTACGTGACAGAAGCTGCAGTGCACACAGTGCCTGCAGAAGTGTAAAAAGAAAGTAATATAAAAGCCTTAGAGAGGTAAAAGAGCAGTTAGTTGATGTGTCAGAACGGTACATTGGCACCATGGCAATGCTCACTGGGTGTAAAACCCATTCTGACCCTGATACTGGGTGAAAGAGCAAACAGGAAGCAAGCTGCTACAGTACTGTGTGTGTGTGTGTGTGTGTTTCAGAACGCTGGTATGGCTGAAGAAAAACAGGCAGAAACTGTAAGTGTAAGAAAGCTTGTCCAGAAATTGTAACACTGTTACAAAACGTGTTTTCAAGTTAAGGCTTTGTTGTATATGAGCTTGTAAAGTGAGGTTTTCTGATAAATAAATGCACCAATTGAGTTGTTACAAAGGTAACACCAGTGTAAAGATATTATATTTCCCAGTAAAAAGGTTAATACATTGCTGAGATTTTGGCATGTGAAGTGCTGAGGTCGTACGTCACAGTATGTACAGATTATAATAACGTTACATGAACACAAACACTTTAGAAAATGGCTCCGGTTTGTGTTTCTCCGCATCCACAAAACATCCGGCTGAGATCAGCGTTCAAACAGCGGAGCGACCCGAGCAGGAGCCGCTCCGTGTCGGTCATTCACTGTATCAGTCAGTCCTACAGGTTACAGTTAAACAGAACACATACGGTACATTGACGTACCAACTTAGTGAGTTAAAAACGCACTTCAGTGAAAAGTAGACAAGTGAGACACTTGAAAGAGCATCCAGTAGAAGTGCAAGCTGTACAAAAAGAGAAAAAGTGAAAAGAGCTTAATACAGTATGTAACGTGTAAAGTTTAAAAAGCATAGTACAGTGGATATATTCATATAGTCTCTTTTTCTTTCATATATTTTATTTCCAGCACAGTCCAGCTGATTTCTGTATATAATTTTGGCTTTTTTTTTTTAAATTTCTTTATTGTTCGAGCAGCATTGTGCAAAACATGAATACTTGTCTTCATTGATCCTTCTTCTGTCATCAGATGTTACCTTTCCTGCTTTTCTCAGGTATTTTGAAGCAGATATCAGTGGGTTAAAGAGCAAGGCATGACTTTTGTATTGGCATATATTTACTAAGATAATCCATCCACCTGCCCTCCCCTGACTCGCTGTCTGTCTTCCTTTTTCCCCCTTCAGCTGCTACAATCCTCCGCTCCAGCAGAGGGAGCCATTTCATGAGACTCCGGTCCAGTGCTCCCACTATCAGAGCCTGTGAACATCCAGCAGTGGGAGGTAATATGCTGGAGGACAAATAAGGAGGAGGATTAACACTCCTCTCCTCCGTTTACAAAGGGAAGCTCAAACACCTCAAGAAACAAGAAGATTAAGAGATGTCCTCCCCCTCTCCTCCTTCTCCCCCTCCTCCTCCTCCTCCTCCTCCCTCAGGCTCCGGCTCCTCGGAGTGTGTTTGTGCGTATCGTAGGCGGCTCCAGCTGGCCTTGTTCTTGTGCAGGTGACCCATCATGGTGCGGCTGAGCGGGCTGGGCTCAGTGAAGCGCTGCCACTCCTCGAACAGAGGCTCCACGATGTAGGAGATGAACCCTGAGGAAAGCACAATAAAAGCTGCATCATCTCCTGATAAGTTAAGGGACACCTTGATGATGACACAGTGGACAGTTGTTGGTGTGTGTACTCACCTGTCTGAATGGCGGGGACGGAGTCCGCCTGCTGGTTACACAGAGGACTGATCTCCATGTCAAACTTTCTCTCCAGGTCACCTGTCAGGTTAACAGCCAAAATTCAGACTGCAGTTCATCCGCTTCACGGTCGTACGCCTCCGCCAGCCCGTCAAGTACTGTTTACATCGTGTCATGGCTACAAATGTAGCTATGACACGACAACAGGCAGTGCTTTAAATGTGGGTGTTGAAGCTAAAATTGTCCCCAAGTCAGTATAAGAACAAATGTAAAATATGGTCACAACCTTCACATCAGTGACCTTTAAATAACGTCCAGAAAAGTGTTTGACCTTTGACATTTTGGATGTAAAATCCTTTTTCATTTGTCAGAGATTGTGTAATATTTAGTGTATGAATTATTAAGTTATGGCCAAAGATAATGACATTGACCTTTAACCTTAGACCACCAAAATAAACTGAGTTCAAGTGGTTATTTGTGCCACATTTGTAGAAATTTTTGATGATGTACAGACGTGGGAGCTGCTCAGATAATAGAGTGGGCACCAACTGATTCCTGGCCTTTTTTTTTTTTTTTACATAAAAAACAACAGGGTTTGTTGTAAATGTCTCACCATGTTGTATTTGCTCTAAAAATAATTGAGACACAAAAGTGAGACTAAATAATTTCCACTGCAGTAAAACTACGTTAACAGCATGACGTGCTACATGCAGTCCTTTTTGTTATGAGGTATTTGTTCTGTTTGTATTTTTTTAAATCATATTTGACTCACCCTGCCTGTAGAACTCCTCACACACTCTCTCACTCCACTGTCTGCTCAGCTCCCAAACCCGACAGGGATTACACACGTCTGCACACTTCAGAGCAATCTGAAGGCAAAAAGAGAGAGAGAGAGAGAGATTCACACACATGTTCTACATTACAGTTCAGATTTCTGTGAAACATGCATGTTTATACTGTGCTGTCAGATGGCTGAGCGGTGTACCTGCAGTGTAAAGTGCCTGTGTGAAGCCAGCTGGAGGTCCAGGTCCTGGTTGTCCAGATGTTCTCTGAAGGTGGACAGGAACTCGTTCTGCCTGCTGATGTCTGTAGCCAGGATGAGGGAGCCCAGCTGCTGCTCCATGTCCTGCCTGCAGAGTGGAGGGGGCACTTCTTATTTAACTGTTTTTTTTTTTATTTATGGATTTTTTACGTTTACAAGAAACTACGATACAGAAATGACAAAAATATGTTTTAAGTAATTTGAAAAGACTGCTGTGATTTTGTATTGGTCACTACAGAGCAGTGACATGTGTGTAGTGTTTCTTGATCACAATTCTTCAGTGACCAAAAGAGTAAGGCATCATTATAAAGTATTTGTTTATATTATGTGTTTCAGCAGTTCTTACGATATGTCAGCAGGCAGGTGGGACAGCAGTCCTGACTCTCGCAGCATCCCCACCGTGGATCTCCAGTGGTGACTCTCCAGCACTGACGTGTTCTGTGAATGTGTTTACACACAGACTCGGTTACAGGTTGGACAGTAGACGTGACTTGGCAGACGTGTCCACATGCTGACATGCAGTGTGTACCTGGTAGAGCGATGCCAGGTGGTGCCTGGTTTTGATGAGGAAGGGCTGGTTGACTCCTGGATGGTCCACGTCGTGGGCGGCTGCTGCCATCAGACCCAGAAACACGTCCAGGGGACTCAGCTGCTCCGCCAGCTACAATACACAAATAACCCACAGGGTGAACTCTGTTCCTTATAAACTCATTTCAAGTTAACGCTAAGCTTTACTTCAAAGATTCAGGTGAGTGCCACGAAGAGATTCATTTATAGTGTTTATCCCGACTAGAATTACTAGGTTACCTCAATATTTTCTCAATATTGTCACCTTGTCGGTTCCTCAGTAATGACTGATAAAAAGAAAGTCCATATGTATCAGGACATTTATCATTTTTATCCTTGGGGTTAATCTATATTGTTGAACAGAGTAAGACTTGAGACATTTTTATTCTTGGGGCATAAACTACATAAAAAAGACCATTTCTGCAAACCAGATTGTGATAATTTGCTAATCATTATTTCTATAGATTTAGTTTGAATATTGTAGGGAACATTGTTGTTGTTAATACACAACTCAACAAAATATGTAACATAGGCAAAGTCATTTTTAGACATTTTAATGCAGAAATGTATAGTAGAGGACACATTCTGGATAACTGAATATCTAATACAAAATAAATAGTACATTCATCTCTGACATTGAACCATTTTACCTCAAAAAGTGAAGCCGTTGAAACTGTCTGGATTTTAATTCATAGATCTGGATGCGTGCCCCCGGGTGAGGATAAACGCTTAATGCACAGTAAAGGACACGGCGGCGTATTGATCAGACAGGCAGCAGGCTCGCCATCTTATACTGCGAGTGTGTGCTTGTTATCTAGAACACAGTGGCGTGTGTACTCTGCTGAATTCAATTTATTTATGTAAGTGCTTTTAACAAAATAGGTGCATCACAAAGTGCTTTACGGAGCAACAAAGGACACAAAAGCAATTACTGTATAAAGGGAAAGACGCAGAGACTCTTAATCTGGCCAGAGGGCTTCTGGGATTTCTCCCGGCTGAGGATGGATGTGATGTCGAGTCGAAGTGAGCGGGAATTATCCCTCAGGAAGAGACGCTAATAGAATATGTCAAGGAGGAGCTCAGGCCGAGTGAAACCTTATTGTGTGTGTGTGTGTTTGTGTGTGTGTGAATACAGTATTATTCATTACCTTGGGCTCCTTCAGGTAGCAGTACATGGCTTGGGTAACATCAGCAGCATGAACAGCATTGTGATAGGGGTTCTGGGAGTGGTAGTCCTCTTGCACCATGCCTGAAAAGACAGGACAAGGTTAGAGCTCATTGAATGATCTCAACCTTTACATTCTCAATGTGATCTTAATTCCATTAAACCACTACTGCAGAAACTGTTGTGCAAATGCTTCAAGTAGATATTTGAAGAAGAGTCTTATGGGTTATAAGTGGAATTCAGTTATTTTTAAAACTTGCTGCAGCAAGTTAGTAAACAAATAACTTTGCAGAGGGGCGCGGAGATTTCTCATAGAAGGCAGCAACAACCAGTAAGGCCGACCATCGCCTCTGTCAGGGCCGGGGAGAGACCACAGCGGCATCCCAGTCCACTGGGGAGGCGCTCAGCTGAAGGTCGACCTTGGGCTCAGATTCCCCGACACCATCACAGTGACCACACTCCACATGGAAAAACAAGGCAAGTGAAACTGCTGGAGTTGATTTTTCCCTGGAAAACCTGACAGAGGACGCCACATATGAGGGGCTGCTAGGTGAACGTCGAAGCAGGGGAGCAGCACGCTGTGTTAGCCCGCCGAGCCCGTGTTCCACATGGCTACTTCATATTCACGTCGGATTCTTCCACATGGCTACTTAGTCCTCCTGTTATGTTTGTTTTTCAGGAACAGCAATAATGTTCGTGGGTCAATATGACCCAGTGCATGGCTTTTTCATGAAACAAATTAGGTGACTTTATAGTAAAACCTTGAAGTTTCATGACCCTGCCAACTTGCCGTAACTAGTAACTATCTATTCTATGAAATCCACAAAACAAGCCCCTGTGCATATCAGAAACCAGAAACTGTCATTGTAGTTTTGTGGAGTAAAACCCTGTAGTTTATCTATTCTATTATCAGGACCGCCCAGAAAGTAAGATAATAGCTTTACATCAACTACACTATTGGCAAGTATTTCATACAACTTAATGCCTCAAATCTTAAACTAATCCTTTAATTTATCCGTTGTTATCAATTCTAAAGTTTATATTTTGACCAATATCACAGTGTTCGCTCTCATTTTCCACTGTCCAATAATAAATGGAGAAAAATCCTGTTGGTGTACGATTTATGCTGATTGCGTGCTTTGATTCCATAGCAACAAAAAGCTTATCGCTGCTCTGTTACGGCCATTTAAAATGCTACGGAAGCTGGATTAATATTCCCTTACAGCAATGTCACTTTATCCATATTTGTTTTTACTGTGGGGAACATTCACCCTGTGTCTCTTTTGTCAGGGCTGATTGTCAGACAAAAGAACCAGTTGACGTCAGACTTTCCTGAGAAGTTAAACCCGTCTCAGCTTTCGCGAGCATCCTGCCCCGCCAAAAAGGCCGCCAGCCGCACTTTAACAGAGTAAATGCTTTCAGTGAAGTGTGTGCAAAGAGGAGTAAATGATATGTGCACCTTCACCAGCACTCCTAAACATTTAAATGTTTTAATAATATTGTCTTAAGCTATACTTTAAGAGTTTGCCAGACTTTTGCCAGAGGCTGCATCTCTTCTTGCTGGAGGACAAAGTGGGACAGAGGGTGAAGGGGTGTGATCACTTTTTGGCGGCTTACCGAGAAACCTGTGCAGTTTGACCATGTCCAGCTGGAAGTGGTGAACGAGACCGTAGACATTGAAGAGATGGCACATCAGAGTCACCAAGCTGTTACCTACAGCGCAGAAATGAATTCAAAAAGCAAGTCAGGAAGGTCAAAGGTCAAGCAAGACTTAAAAAATACACAGTACAGCAGAAAAAAATACTGTTGTCCCCTCTTAGATGATGGATTGTTTTGGTTTTCTTTGGTTGATTAGTCATTTCTTAAGATTTTTTCACGCTGAACCACTTATTTCCAAGAAACTTGAGCACAGCTCTGGATTTAAAGAGATGCTTTTGTATGATTCTCTGTGGAGGAAATCAGTTTTACAGATCTATTAATCACCAAATCATGTGAGTGTTAGCTGACTAAAAATTGATCTCAAGTCAATTAATCATTTGTCTCAAGAGGGCAATTTGTGCTGCAGCAAGAAAAAAACACACAACATACAAAATTCTTGGGGAAAAAAGTAATATATAGAACTATGATAGCTGAAATAGATAGGATGGTGAAAGAATGTAGCAGGTGAGATAAACGTCAACTAATATAAAAAAGCATCTCACCATTTGTAAGACGATCAAAGAGGAAAATGTCAAAGTTCCATGTGCCGACTTTTGATAGCATGTGCTGTGAAGAAAGAGGAATATTTTCAGATCTGATCTGTGATTCACAGAGAGCAGGAGATGCAGGGTGCCTTGAACATGTCGGGTGGTGCTGGTGTGAGTTCTTACAGCAGCTTGTCCCAGGTAGTCGTCGTCCAGCAGGTGCAGTGAGCCGGGGGTGTGGGGCACCAGCCCCCTGAGCAGCCTGGAGGCGTGGCAGTATCTCTGAAAGCTCAGCAGGCGCTTCACTTTTCTCCTGCCGGCCTCTACCTCCCCCTGCTGGGCACTGGCTGAAATTACAAACCATTTATATTAACACGCAGCATGAAAAAGTAGTGACACAGATTAAGTTTCCCTGCATTACAAGCTTCTCTTTTCCAGGATTACAAATTTTTAGTCTTAGCATTTAAGTGTAAGTTTATGCTTCATCAGTTAAGAGGACAAATGTGTGTCTGTTAAAATGAAAAAAAGGATCAAAGTTAGTGCAACTAATGTAGTTACACGCAGTTGCCATTTTATTAAGTAAAGCTTTTATGGCCAGAATGTGAGTTATAGCCCAGACATTCAATTCAATAAGCTTCATTGTCCAAATTCATGTCTCCTTTAGCCATCTAGTTTATGCATTAAAGCAACAATCTGAGTGCTTTAAAGAGCTGCGCTTATGATATGATAATAATTGTTAAGTGTGCTCTGTGTGGGAAGCATACTCCCCCATATGTTCACATTAGATATGATAAGAACAGCTAATGTCAGACACAGTAAACCACTCTAGCTTTTATAACCACTGCTGAAACTTTATTTCAAGAGGTGTTGATTCGACTCTGTGGTCATTTTGGCTGCGAACTCTGATGCTGTTTAATTGCGCTGCGTTCTACTGACCGGTGTTTCTAAAAATGCGTCCACTCCATTTACGTCAGCGAGGGTATGATTAATTATGACCCTTGTTTTTAGCTTACACATACGTTTGATTCTTAATGCAAAAACAGGATGCATTAAAAGCACACAATGTGGAAGGTTACAGTTGTTGTAAAAACTGTTTTCATAGTGCAAAAAACAAATACATGGAATGTGTGGTGGTGCTTTCACACCTGCAGAATAATATGATATACTGTTGCATTTTAGTTCTGCTTCCTGACTTTAAATAAATGAACCAACAGGAGTAAACATTATGTTATACAGACAGTTTCTGCATCATCACTGGCAGGAGTTTACGCAGCACTTTAGGCCTCTGATGTGTTTCATTATTTTTCTCACAGAGAAATAACTGATCATATTATCAGTATTAGTAGATTATAACTGTGGGATCACGGACACACATTTTTTTTCAATGAACTTAATAAACTGGCACAGTACCGGATACAAACACAGCAGTTTTAACAGCTTTTGACCTATTAATCAGGGAAAATCCCTGTGCTGACACGCGTGGTATTACCACTCTTACCAAACAATTTGCATAAATTGCTTATATAATGATTAATTATGAGATAGTTTCCTGAAGCAACAGCAGATTAATTAATGAGTAGTATAGCTTTTGAAATCGTGCTGAAATCATATATCTGCCGTGATAAAAACCTGAGGCTGCTCTGTTTGCGTCCAAGTCGTGAAAACAGCTTACCTCTTAGTGGATTGACAAGTACTGAAGTGGCAACTGAAGTTTTGGATTTAAATAGGTCAGGAGACTTACTTTTGAGGATTCGCAGGTCAATCAGCGGGTAGGAGCCTCGTCTCTCAACCAGCAACACACCAGCATGACCGGAGTTCAGCCTGCCATCAGCTGCACACAGACAGAGAGAAAGAGGGGAGGGGACAGGAGAAACATGGGTTAAGGAATACAAATATTTAGTGTTATCACTGATGTTCTGTAGTGGCCACCCCCTCCACACACATTCTCTGACTCAAACGTTCCAGGACAAAGAAGAGAAGTGACTAGAGACTAGCGCTGAGGAAATAACAAGAACAATGCAAGAAAGAGGTTGATGGCTGAATGCTGAGCGGAGCAGCCTGCGGGGTGATGAGAGGACAGCAGAGCAAAGTGTTCCCTGGTGTAGATGTTCAACATAACCAGCCTCATAAAAGCAGATTTAGACTCTGTCTTAAACCAGCCTGTCTGAAACAAGAGGATCTTTGACGTCGCTGAATCACCAGGACATCATGCATCCTGTCCCAGTTTGCCTGAGGAGAACGGATTTCACGCCACTGTGCAGCTGTTCTGGTGCCTGATGGGCGCTGCATTGACTGCGTACATTCTGTTCATACAGTAATTATTCTTGTTGTTACTGTAGTTTCACACTGATGGCGATCAGCTGCAGTGGTTCATTGTGAAGGACAGGTATCAGGGCTCATGACATCTGGTTATTGTTACAAAGGACCAACCAGAAAATAAAGGTTTTCTATTTGAGGAGTTTTATTCTAAAAAGCAATAAAACTCATATAATTCACGTATTTCTGACATGCTGATGGTCCAATTCTCCAAAACGGATATCAAGCATTTTTGGTGCATGAATTCTTTCCACAGGAAATGTCTGCAGAGTCCCGGAAAAAGAGCCTCACCGCTAACAATGCAAAGGTACTCAGAAGGCTGCTTTCTTAAACTAGTAATGTTATTAAAGAGTATTCGACATCATCATACATTATGAACGCAATATATCACATTGTCAACCATTTCTAGAGATGAAAACTGAGAAAATAAGGAAGAAATGAAAATAAAATGAATAGCTATCACTATTTTTAAAAATCATATACTGCTTACATAAATAAAGTTTTTGTATCGCCACATATCGGAAAACATATTGGCCAATAGTGAGATAATACGGCAGATAACATCCAGCTCTACCCTGAAGTAACACTCAGGGTTTTAATCCTTCCTGCGTGAGGGAACACAGCAGCACAACGGATCCTTGAATACTGAATCTGTTTAAAATGCGCAATCCACACACCCTGAGGCCAGCGACAACAAAACACAACAGAACTGGGTCCCGAGACACTGTGCTCACATGCACACACACAACATTTTCACTTGAATAAACTAAAAACCATATAAAAAAAAAACTGAATAATTTACAGCTGAGATGTGAGGAACTGGAGCGTATTATGTCCCTGAGGTTGCCGGTTCACACCACCTCTGTGACTTACAAGTGCAGCTAAGCTACCTGCTAATGGGGATGGAGTCACCGCGGTAACTCCCTCGGGTGGCCAGATGTGGGTTTTCAAAGTGGTAAGTTCACAGCCAAGGTGTTGAGGTTTTGGTGAGCTGTACTTGTGTGTGTGTGTGTGAATGTGTGTGTTCTGCGTAGGCAGAGCAGCTATACATAAAACATACGGTGGAAAAGTGGCATCATTCCCTATTTATGCGTCTTATCGTCCGACAAACAGGTATAAAGCGCTTGGGGGAAGTGACTCAGCCTGTTAAAGGGAGGCAGAAGAGTCCTGCTGGCCTACTTAGAGCGAGAAAAGGAGAAAGAGGGGAAAGCCTCTTGCTTTTTTATCCTGCGCACTGGTGGGCAAAGAGAGGGGAAATACATCATATGGAAACCCCCCCTTCAACACACACACACTGAGACACACACCACCCTCTGGCTCTCCTCCTTCATCTCTCTATACTTCTATTTTNNCCCCCCCCCCCCACCGCCGCCCGCCCGCTCCTCCTCGTTCCCGTTCTCTTCCTTTAACTCTCTGTGTGGTAAATAGGTCATTGTCTCTGCGTGGCGCAGAACTGGGTCATTTAGGATGAAAACGTGAATCAGTGGGAAAGGGTGTTTGAAGATGCGGTAACGCACACGTGTCTCGTCATGCATCCGCACATAAACACTCCCTGCGCATATATAAACACACACACACACATAATCACACACTTGCAAATGAGGTTAAATCCCTGATTCCAAATGCGAAAACAAGATTGCACACTTGGCTCACATCTCCCACACACACACACACACACAGGACACTAATATGAATACATTGGCTTCACTGAATCTGTGGGTGTTTACGGCACAAATTGTGCTTTGCGGGTCTGTTCTCCTTCTCTGAAGTCAGACACGTCGCTGCCGTATGCAGCACGAACATTTGAAAACAAACAGTTACAAACACACAGTGGCAGGTGATGCTTCCTGCTGCCTGCAGCTGCTGCTTCTTTATCTGGACACAGATAACTCCACACAGCTGGCTGGACTCTGCGGGTACAGTTAACTCACTGGCAGTGCTAACACTTTTCTTTTTCTGTGTGTTTGCACTGAAATGATGACTTGACAGTGACAGCTGCCAGATGGGCCAAAGACAGGTGAAAAAAAGACATTATTCTAAAAAATCCAAGGTATTCCGTCTTATTTTTGCTGATGACACAGCTTTCTGTCAAATATGAATAGGGACACTTTTTTTTCATTTTCAAAGAACACCTGGAACGTATTTTCTTAATTAAACCGTTTGTTATTTGGTTTATAACAATGTCAGGAAAAAAAGAGGACCATGGCAAAGCCGAAGCCCATGATGACATAATCAGATGTCTTGTTTTGTCTAACCAGCAAACGAAATTTGAGAGAAAATTTGCAAAAACCCCAACTAAAGGTCACATTAGGGAGCTGGAACTAGGCATACACTGGCTGATACTCATTCAATATTTTTTATACTCGAAAATGGAATAAACTGGTTTGTCTGTGGGCTTGGGGTAAAATACCGACCACTGAAACTCTTCTTCTACCTAAGAGCACCTATAAATATTGGACCTCTTACATCCTTGAAAATGTCAGAATGACTCAATATCACCGCTGACAAGTAATCTCACAGTGTCTCGACACATGTGGTATGTAGTGATATCAAACATTGCACAGAAAGCTTCTCACCCTCTTCATTCGAATGAATGAGGTCATCATGATGCAAAGGGGAAAGTCGCAGGCAGTGGACATGTGTTTGTTTTCCACCTTATGAGTCAGTGGTTGCGAACAGGTAATTTCCCACAATATGAATCATCACCTCATCATAACTCTTCAAAAGCACATTAAAGATTGATGTGTACATTGTTCCATTGTTGTTATCAATCGATTTAAGCATTACTCCTATTGCCGGGCTTAGTTTTCAATACTTGTATAAATCTGCTAACCTCAAAGTCAACATGAGAATAACAATAAACATCATCATGTCACTGTTATTCATCATCATCACCACACACTTCATTTTCTGCCATTACTTTAGAAATTAAACATCCGTTTCAGGTCGAATCATGAAGTAAATTACATTGAACTGTCAACAATGTTCCTCTACGTCACCAGTGTTGTACTCCAGACAGACGGACTCAGCTCGATTGACGGCGTCCCCGACGGTGTCATCAGTGCAGCTCAGCAGATGGTAACTCACTCCGGCTTTACAACCCAAATCCCTCATTTCACTGTCTACTCTCCCTGGCTGTCTGAACTGCTCTGAACCTCTTCTCGACCCATGTCACTTACGAAAACACAGCCAGAGGCTCGCATGTCAAAGATAATCTGCCTCACACACACACACACACGCGCACACTCACACACTTGTCAAAATGAAGACGCTCACCCAGACATGGAGTCAATAGTCGAATACCCAAATGCAAAACAATCATGCACAAAAACACAACAACACGGCCCGACATGTTGTTCATAGAAGTGACACGCCAGGAAACATGACATAAATAAATGAAAAATAAAACAAATCTAGGCTATTCATAAATTATGCTCAAATCTTTACACATTGTTGAAGAATGTGCAACAAAAGAATTTCCAAGTAAAGTCGCTGCTCTGCAATAGATGTTTGCATGTAGCATGCACAATTAATGAGTCAAATGAAAAAGGAAAACATACATTAGACATTTATGAGAAATCTGTATTGTACTTGTAACATGTATTATGTGCAAGTTACCTTCCAGATGTTCGCTCCTTTCCTCTATGTCATGTTTCTCATCCTCTACCTCCTCCTTCTCCGATTCGACCCAAGTGCTCTCCTGACTTCTCTCGGGGGCCCGGGGGCCTCCCCTACGAGCCCTCCAGGCCGCCCTGAGCTGCCGTATGAGCGCTGGAAGCTCCAGAGCCAGCGACAGGCCCCCGCAAGTAATGGGAGGCGTCCTGAAAGGCCCCCAAACCGGAGAGTGGGGAGCCTCATCTGGACAGACCCCGACCTCGACCCCGACGCCAAGACCGGAGTCCCGCATCCTAAG
>CAFUXE010000711.1:105065-138926 GCA_903364295.1 Serranus cabrilla
AAAAAGGAAAACATACATTAGACATTTATGAGAAATCTGTATTTTACTTGTAACATGTATTATGTGCAAGTTACCTTCCAGATGTTCGCTCCTTTCCTCTATGTCATGTTTCTCATCCTCTACCTCCTCCTTCTCCGATTCGACCCAAGTGCTCTCCTGACTTCTCTCGGGGGCCCGGGGGCCTCCCCTACGAGCCCTCCAGGCCGCCCTGAGCTGCCGTATGAGCGCTGGAAGCTCCAGAGCCAGCGACAGGCCCCCGCAGGTGATAGGAGGCGTCCTGAAAGGCCCCCAAACCGGAGAGTGGGGAGCCTCATCTGGACAGACCCCGACCTCAACCCCGACGCCAAGACCGGAGTCCCGCATCCTAAGATCTGGGCCCCAGAGCCCCTCCAGCACTGGCATACTCTCACCAAAAGACAACAGAGGGATGACAGGCAGGCGAAAGGAAAGGAAAGATCAAAGTAAAGAGGAGAGAGAAACTAGGGAAGAGGATAGAAACAGGGATGGCGGTGAAAAAGAAAGTGGGAGGGGAAGAGAGACGGCGGGAGGGGAAGCTCACCGTCAGCTAGCCATAGGTGAAGAAGAAGAAGACAGACAGACAGATAGTAGCAAGTCAGAATGTAGGACAGAGGAAGAAAGACTGCAGGGAAAGACGGATCAGCAGCAGGGAAGAAATAAAGACAAAGAGAGTGAGAACAAATGAGTGCGGAGTGATAAAAAAGGACAAAACATGTGCAGAGAAACGAAGCAGGGAAGAGACCAAGAAAAGAAGTGAGAATCCTCCTCTATCCCTCTATCCCTCTCTCCCAGAGTCAGCCACTGACAGTCTGCTCCCTCCTTCTGCCGCATTCACTCTCCTCTCTACAGTCTCACTCGCGCCGGTGTTGTTGTCGTGTCTAAAGCCCCTCCTCTCCCCGCCTGGAGCTCGCTCACTCGCGCACTCTCTCACTCTGCTACATACGCTGCTACACCGCCAGCAGACCAATAGGATTTGTGAGAACGACCGTGGGGCTTTGGGTCCACGGACACGTCTCATGGTCAAGTCGAAGGGAAGACACACAGATCTCTTCCATTCTTTTTTCTTACATTTTTGGCTATTTGTCTAATCTTTAAAATGTAAAAAAAAAATACTAAAAAATAGAGCAAGAAACCCACCAGAATTTCCAAGAGCCTGCATTAAATTTTTTGAATTTAAAAGCCAAACACCATCAATTAGAAATTAGCCTCAAAGGAGTTTAAAAAATATAAGGAGGTTATCACAGGAAAAGTGACAGTGGCACCATCATAGATGTATGCAAAGCCCTCAATTTGAGCATGTTGTGACAATGGTGAGTACAACTTTTACACTTCCCCTATCGTTTGTGTGCATCTAACAGATACAGAGCATTCATTTTGATGTACACAATCAACGGTACAAACGGATGCAGGACACATAAGGCAACCGTCATGAACACAGGAATGCGTAGTATATCTCAGGCCTAACTGTATTCTGAAAACATCTAACAAAATTACTACTTTCTATCAAATCTATCTGACTCTGAGGCCGTCTTTTCATGCTCTGCCGACTCTCCTCAGATGAACCAGCTCAACCAACTCACATGAACTGAACATTTGTTGGGGACTAAAAACTCTCATCCTGTCACACACCCAAAGGCTTTCCTGTGGCTAAGAACCAGATATCAATTAACGTGATCACATGATCACAATTAGGTGAATTCAAGTAAATAAATCCAGTGTTCCTCTCGGCTAGCCTGTAATCCTGGAGGATGCAGTGCTACAGTATAACCACTTTATTTTTTCCACGGAAATGTTCCCTTGAGAAACAGTCACATGCAGACAAAAGTACAAACACACACACATGCACAGACACACACTGGCGCAGACAGACACATGGCCTTGGACGTCACATATCAGACGCAAGGAGTCGATTGCAAGAAATAATGAGACAAAGAGTGTTAAGATAAAAGACTCTGTGAGAAACTGTGAGAAGCCGGCAGTGGGACATAATGTACCGCACGGTAATTCAGTGAAAATGCACCATGGCTATTTATTCAAAGCACTGGTGTTTTGTTTGTTGTCGCTGCGATCAGCAGACCATAGTGTAGAGTAAATGATTGTATTTCTTTGTGTGATGTCGTGATGATGAGAAATATCTCAAATAAAGGCCCCATCCTTAAACCAGTGCAAAGCACAGTGCAACTGTCATTGTCTTACAGGCAGAGGAGAAGTGACAAACCAAAAACCTGGTCTAAATGGTCAATGGCCAGTATTCTGTTACAATAACTACACAGTAAACTGCTTCCTACATAGGCCGGTTCACACAACACTCGTACACAGCTTGTTATACACACGGGGACGTGCAGCAGCACCTGAGTTAAATAGGTTATTGATGCATTGGCTCATATGCAGTCAAATTAAAAAAAATCTAAACTCCTAACAGCAGGGACTTCATTTATCTGAAACAATAAACTAATTCTTACCTTTTCTCTTCCATTAAGCTCTGAACAAACAGGACTGTATAACACACCTCAAATGAATGTTTGTTTGCATCAAGCACACCCCTAAAATCCTGTGTAGACAAACATCTTAACACATTCTTGACCCAAAAAAATGGAGATCCATTTTTAAACAATTTCTTTGCTATGCAGTTTGTATAAAAAAGGTTAACAATCCAGCTTCATGATGTTGGCTATGCCTATCCCCATCTTAAGAATTGAACACGTTTTAAGATGTCAGACTATGTGCACCAACTGCTACAGACTATAATGGACTCAGTTCAACTGCAGTTCTAATCAGTCCTATAATCATAAAGAGTGTAAAACAGCTGTACATGGGAGTGCAGCAGTGCATACAATACTATGTGTGACTTTCATATTTGGGAACATCTGAATGAAGGTACAAAAGTTACTGTAAATACTGTTTAAGGAGACAAGATTCATAACTATGTGGAAGGAAATCATGAGACAAAAAAGGAGAAACTGAGATAATGGCACAGAATGAGAGAAAGATATCAAGAGACTGGACGAGGTCAGTGGGAGGCTTGAAGAGTAAACTTGGGAGTGAGCCAGAGGACTGCTGGCTCCTAAATATCCCTCCCTTCCTCACACACATACACACACTAACACACAGTATCTGTGTGTCAGTGTGAGTGACAAACTCGTATTTCTGATTCTCTTTAATGAAGCTTCCGGTCACGTTTTGTGGCAGGTCGCTGCAGAGAAGTGGGTCAGCCAGTGAATATAATGGCCTGTCTGAAGAAAACAGGAGCAAGTGTTTCTATCCGTGTTTGTTTCCATTTTTATGCTGGTTTATGTTCGTGCAAGACTGTGAACACGTGTTGGCACATTTTTCTGGCACTGCTAATTTACACCCTGCTTCACTGTACATTCTTCATCATATGTTTAGAGTTGCCTCCCACTTCTTGCACGCAAAAGAGCACTTTTTCAGGGAACATTTAAACATCCTTGACATTACAATTAAAAAAAGAAATAGCTTAAGCTACATTTCAAGGTCTGAATCTTCAAGGTCTGAGGCTGTATTTATGATAAACTGCTACATTTATTGTCTCCAGTCCGGAAACTACTTAAAACACATGGCTGGAGAAAACCCAACATTATTGCAACACTTACACCTGTGGACCTTTTTAGAGTTAGGAGACTTACTGCATTGAGCAACAACAAATCACATTTAACTGGACAGTGTCGAGTGTATACACAGATAGCAAGAATATGCTTCAGTGTTTAACAGAGATTACACCATGACAGCCTGAAACACTGTTACCAAATATTTTGACACATTTTGCACCATCAATATGCAGCAGGCTGTATACATTAACAACCTTCTGCACTGCGGTATTCAGGTCAGCTAGCGTTCTTACCCAGCATGCGAACTTGTATGGCATTCTGCTCCGACCTTTTAAATGCGACTGCTCCACACCTCTGTGGCAGAGAGAAAGAGGGAGAGAGAAAGAGAGGCTGAGATTAATATTACAACACCCCAAAATACACACTGCTATCAAAGAGCATCGATGAAGCTCGCTAATAAATAGAAACTGTGCGAAAAGTCACGGAGACCCTCTGCAAAGGGCTCCACACAGAGACCTCTTTCACACTGATGTGACTGTCAGCCCACTCTGCTTTCACACATCTCCAACATCTAACTTAATAACATTTACTTTTGTATTCTTTCACATGCATGATACGTTGAAAAAATAATGAATAAATAAACAATATAAATATACATAAAATTGCTATAATTTCTTCACATTTTAAAACATGGCACACTAATTCTGATTAACGAATTTAATCTTAAAGCACTTAACCTGTGTTAATTTATCATCTCAGTGTAATTAGTTATATTATCTGAAATGTTTTTTCCACTATAGGAATTTAGTTTCACCATCTATGTGTTTCTCAATCACAAACTGAATCATAACTTTGGAATTGGATAAAAAGCAAAAAGCATGTTCATCATCTTGCTGAGAAAGAACGGGTACGTTCATTCGTCTTCAGTGGCATCTGCTGTTCCAGCAGCAACGTGTCTGAGCGTCAGCCATCTACACTGAAGAACTGGGTCAGGCAGCACACTGGATAAACTGGCAACCATTTGCACATTAATCACATGCTTCCACATGGTTGGTGCTCATGGTCATTGGTTTTAAGAAATCTTTTTTTTTTTTAAAGATATTTTCTTATCAAAAGTGTGTTTGTGTAAAGTTTGTGTCACATGTTTTTATTTTCAAGAAAACAAAAAAAAAAAGTGCATCACATTAAGTCAATGTTATCTTGTCATCATAACCCGATTCTACTTCAAGACAAAGTATTCATCATCAGGAGTGAGTCGGAATTAAGAGGCCTGAAATTTGATGCTTAAAGAGAAACTTTACACACTCTTCTTCCTACTGGCCAGCTGCGGGAGAATCCAGTGGTGCTAATTGTATAGAAGTCTATGAGAAAATGGCAATGACACTGTGTACATTTCAGTTGGGCTCAGAACTCAGTGAAATATGATTAAAACTACTTCTCAGTCCAAGAAAGAAAGTACTATTTAAATTGTTATAAATGTATTTCAGTCAATCAACAAACTGATTAATCCACTAACTGCTTTACTTCTATTTGTGAGTCCCGCCTGATCAAGACCTCTGTGGTCTCATTCCAAACCACTGCAAAGTAATGTGAGTGTTGACAGTCAAATATTTTCCATCAACAGCCCTGTCCTGTTTTTAGAATAACACCAACAGTACCTTCATAATCTTTTTATTAGTTGAAATTGATAAAAATGCATCACTGCAATGTGGTAACCTGTCATTTCACCCTGATCTGAAGTCAGTTCCTAAGCCTAATTTCAACCCAAAGTCCTGCACTGCAGTTCAGGCAGACTCAGCTCAGTACATTTCTCTATTGAGGTCATCTATTTATAATAGCTAGTAATGGCTATAATAGTTATAATGGCTCAACATCTGTGTGCATAGTGGAAAAGAGTGAGAGGGGACTGAGTGCACTGAGCGGAGTATGTTTAGAGAAACATGGAGACAGAGACATGAACACAGCTGATAGAAACCAGGTACCCCAGCTGTTATCTCTGATTACTGTACATTGTGTTCAATTTTACCCCTCTGGAGGAAGTCATAAAAGTTAGTGTACCCTGAGTAGGAGGATTTACTTTAAATAAGTACAATGCTGGCGTGCAGGAAACGGGTGGATGGAGACAGAGAGGCAAAGACAGTTCCTCATCCAGCCCACGTGGTTCCTGCCTGTTTACAGGACGTTCTCAGTCAAATGTTTTTCCATGATCTCTTTAGCTCTGTGCTCACATCATTATTCACCACAACTGGACAGCACTCCAACTTACTCTCTTTGCTTATGGCTTGATGCTGTCAAACTGTTTACATTGGACAAGTCTGTTCACTGTCTTTTGTGTGCTCACCAGAGCCGGCAGAAAATGAATTTGGAAAGAGTTTACTATTTTTATTTTAACAAACTTTTCTTGTAAATGTTGCAAAGAAGTGGGGTAACAAGTAGTAAGTGTTTATTTATGCAAGATAGTAGTCAAATGTAAATGCTGCGAAATAAAATAAAAAAGTTATTTGATATTACTTATTTATTTTTCCTCTCACATAAGAATTTTGATCTTGGTCTTGCCATGATGCCATGTACAATCTTTGTCTTGTTTTAGATTGTGCAAACCCAATTCCAGAAAAGTTGCGATGCCATACATTTACAAAAACTATCAACAACACAGTTTGATTCAGTTCACTTTGAATATAAAATATACTCTTTCCAGTTTTGAATTGAATATATTTCACCAAGGATTAGCCAATTATACTATTCGGTTCTATTTACACTTTAGACAACATCCCAACTTTTCTGGAAACAGGGTTCTATGAGTTGAATGAGTTTGTATCATGGAGAACAAAGTACATGAATAGATGAAATGAGCCAATACATAAAAAAGTTATTTAAAAAAAATAGAAAGAAAACTTTGGAAAAAGCTAGTAAGTGGCCCTTGAGTAAAATAGTTTTACATAAGACAGCCACTCTACATGAACTTTAACTGTGAAATAATATTAACTATGATAAACTCTCTTGTTTCCTTACACAACCAGTGTTACTGTACTTTCTTTGTGTATTCCAAGATATCTTATATAGCATTCATATATGTTTTACATAGATAACCAAACACAAGGCTTCCTTATACTGTGGGCTGTCATAGCCTCATTCACTGCACACTTGCCCCTTGTCTACATGTGGCCTGCAGTGTTGGCTGCTGTAAAGCTGTCAATACACTGACGTGACACCTGGCAATAATACACAAGGCCTACTTTAGCCCATCACTGCAGCTTATAGAAGAGGAAATATATGAAACGTCTGCACCAACACTCTAATAAACCAAGGTCACTATAAACACACAGCCCAGAATCAAAACATTTTTGCCTCATAATCATATAGAACTATCATAATAACGCCATAGCACGTAGCATAAACCAAGTAGACTATGATACAGTCGTGAAAGACTCTCTTTTCACCACTAAAGACACTTTAAAGGTCCTTACAAAAACATTACAGAAATTGAACATTGTTTATCGTTAGGTTTTACCCAGGCCTATACCAAAACAAGCCTGTTTTGGGGGGCACGCAGCCCCCATACTGCTGTAAAGTCACTGGCTACATACCTCGACCATTAAACAGGACATTTAAGCATCGTGGCAGCTCGTGGATAGAAGTGACTGCGACGGAATCAGGCGCGTGCGGGAGTGTTTTCATGTCACGGGAAACGCACGAGTGAGCCGCATACAGCAGGACGAAAGGTGACTGTGCCCCGGCTGACACCTGTTTTAAAAAACTAGCGGTTTCATCCTCTTCCCATGGCTGTGCCTGACCTTACTCGGACTGTGGGGACAGTGTCGGCTTCTGTAGCAAGGTGAAGTTGGCGTTTCCCCCCCGCCGCGCCTGTCAGCGTGCCGTTTGTATGACTTGGTTGTGAGCCGCAGAGAGCGGAGAGGGAGGGGCTGTTTGTGGCGTCACAGGCAAGGCGGGACATGAGGGGAGTGGACCAATCAGCGCGGGATTCAAGTAGTGCTATTCAATTAAATAGTGTTTTAATTTGGGATATTTTACGACAAGACTGAGTGTGAGGAAGATAGATTGCAAAAGGTGGTTTCCAAAAAAAAGGCTGTTCCTGACATGAGAGCGAACCCAGGACTTATTACTTTAGAAAATGTACAATGTTTTGAGTACAATTTATTTTGTAATTACTACAAATAGTTTTTAACTGGTTATGAAACAGTCTCAATGTAATACTGATATCTCTATATGACCTACATAAGCAAATGAGACCAAGTTATTCTGAATGCTGTCACCAGGTCTGATTCCCTCAGATGAAATAATGGTGTGAAGACCAGAATAGCCCAGATTTACGTTTTTTTTCCAGGCAGAGTTTGGCAGAGAGTGATACCATAGCCAATTAAGAGGAAATATGAATGAACAATGTATATTTCAATGTTATATTTTGTAGTTATGGCTGATACTGGGGCAGGGTCAGAAAAGAGAAAAATGCCTTAAACCAAGACTCTGAATCACAAATACAACAAAATAGCAAGAACCTGATATTGAAGTTGAAAACAGTTTTTATACTTGTCTGGAAGAGAAAATATATTTATTCTGGCTCAACTGTGAGAACAACAATAACATTTTCCAAAACTAATGAATAGTAATTCATTTAATGGTTGTTTTCCATTTGCATTAACCAGAAGGGAGTCTGTTAAGTCTTTCTGAACATTGGAAACAGAGACAATATCCTATATTATATATAGGATATATATGTCTGATCAAACAATGCAGTATGGCTGTATGTTACACTGCAGAGCATTTACTGTACCAGCACCATGCGGAGATGGTCACTTATTAAGACCATTTGCTGGTACAAAAAAAATGGACGGATAAACAAATAATGTGTGTCTGTTTGAATCCCACAAACGTTGCATAACTGTTACACTTCATGCAACATGTACTGACATGATGACCATAACTGACTGCATTAGAAGGAAAGAAACTTTGTCTTGTCAGTTCCCGAGAAGATATATATCTGAATGAAATTCTGTTTGTGTAACATATATCATATAACAACACATATCCCTATACATGTGCAGTATGTATGTGTTTTCCTGGGACCTTTTGGCCTCAGCATACAGAGTAATCCCTGATTAGTGCTGTCAGATTAGTGTGTCATGCTGCTCACAATAAAATTAAACCAGTTTGCCATTATTCTGCATATGTCTATGTGTCCAACAAACTTAAAAACATCTTTTTATAGTTTACATATTTGTGCCTTTGGGGAATTGAAAGTGAAAAACAGGGAGACTTGATTGCAACAATGCCTAAATTTATGAGGGGTTGGTTAAACCATAGACTGTAAAAATAAAAAAATATTGAACACACCGATTGTATTGCTGAGGTTGTATTAGCCATTAAGCTAGGTGACAAGCTAGGGGCCTGTTTAGTTTTAATAAGTACCTATACTTAATTGATAATGACTTCTGTTATTTTTGCATTGTCTGTAAAAAATAAAAACCGTAGCCACATATGCTTAGTTTGCACTTATCAAACCCCAGTAATGTGGTAATTATGAGGAACAAAAAACAGCTTACACTCAAATTCTGGCCACTCATGGACACTGAAATTAGTGTCAGTTATTTTTTAAAAGCATTCATTTGTAAAATAGACAAAAAGTACAGTTATCACAAACAATATCAAAGCATGATATTAATAGGAAATACTGACACCTGCTGGGAAATGGCTCAAACTAAGTGTTTGTTTAACAGTGGGTTGACAATGAAGGACACATACCATTCAAATTGTGATCTTTTTCCTTTTCTTCATTTCAAAACTACACTTAAGGTCGAACAAATACAATTTTGACATGTTTCTAAGTCATTATGCAGCACCATTTAACTAACTCTGGTACAATACAGCAAATGATAAAATGTATGTTTAATATTGTACATAGTCCTTTCTAAATCACATGAAATAAATTAAAATATGTACAGTGAGAGTTATACTAAGTACTGTTTTAGTGTGAAGAGTCCCTTGGGTTTACTTGTATGTTAGACACTCTGTCACTGTCGGTTCAGGGAAGTACTGCGAAGGAGTTTCAGTTGCCGTAACACTGCTGGGTAACACACCCTCAGGTTTTACATGTAATGTATTTAAGACATCCATCCGTCTCATAAGAACAGGCAAAAAAGGATAAAGAAAATGTTTTAATAGCATTGTAATTTATATTATGAGGGGTCTTGCACAACACTTTCATATTGTTTGCTTCCTTTATTGTGAATGCTCAGCATGAGTTAGCAGGATGTGGGTGTTATGCATCCTGTTTTGTAGAAATGGAAAGAAAGGCTGTGGGAGTTGTTATTATTGAGAAGAACGAGGTGTCTGCAGAAACACAGAAATCAGTTAAATTAGATAAATCTTGTAGCAAGGTTTCAGCCAATATGATGGAGATATTTTTTTAATAGGGGTAGACACAAACAACCCATAACATGCTGAGAGGGTCAAGTTTTGAGCTTATATACAGAAAAACTGTTCTTGTACATTCATCGATTTGGTTAAATGTTTCTTGCCTCGTTAGCGGGTGGCGCCGGGTTCGAATCCGGCTCGGCACCCTTTCCCGCATGTCTCCCCCCTTCACTCTCTGCTCTCTCGCACTATCTAATAAAAAAAAGCAACAAAAAATGCCAAAAAAAAAAATGTTTCATTACTGTTTTCTTTCCAAATATGAGTAGTGACAAAGTAGTGTGATGACTGTAGAAGGCTTCCGGTAAATACAAGGACTCGGTTGCTTATTACTCTGCAGGCTGAGTGCATTATTAAAGGAGAATGCACCCTTTCATAGTATTAAAGCTTAGATTAGCATTAAGTCAAGCGTGAAGGAACAATATTGGGCTTGCTTTGCATTTAGAGACAAAAACATACAGAGAAGAAACAGAAAAGTCGTCATAGTTGTGAGAGTATGATCTTTTTGTCATTCAGACATCCTGAAGGGGTTCCAGTGTTGCAGTTATCTGTTTGCTTGCGAGAACTGAGCTGAATTTATGACTGAGCATAACACTATCCATCATCCATGCACTGACGCTGCACATAACTTTCTGCACTGCACTAACTGGAGCCGTCACAGTTGCATCACTGATAAAAGCCAACTTCCTGCAGACTTTGTACTAAGGCTTTCCTAACATCTGCACTTCATGCACTGTCAACCACAGAAGTTGTTTGCATGAGATTCTCAACCATGAAAACCCAGAAGGGTTTGAAAAATATTTTTTCTAACATTAAAGCATGATCTGAATAAACATCTTTTTTAATTCACAATAGCTGTCAGTGTTTACATTACACTATATGGGGGTCAGTCAGACCCTCATACAGTGTAATGTATTTATTTAATGAGTATCATACTTGATTTTTTCTTTTCCTGTTTTCAATAAATATAACAACACATTTTAAATAAAGATATATATTATGTTTATGAAATGTTACAGCCTTATATTTATGGAATATTATCATAAAAAATAGATTCATTCCTGTTTGTTAGCTTTTTTTTGGAAGTTATTTACCAGAGGAATAGTCTTTTAAAGTTTGTTTCACTCTGTAATTTCTGTTGTGATCTTAATCATGGAATATATTAGCATATGGTGTTTTTGATTTTTTTCTAAAATTCTGAAGGCAAAAGTATGCTCATACAGTACATGGCTGTCATTAGCTGAAAACTTTCAGCCTAAGTGAATCTGTCCAATGTAAACAGCACAGGAAGAAGCAGTGTGAAGTTCTTAGCCTTGCAGGCTATGGTGGAAGGTTGGGCGTTACCAAACTTTGACACCTATATAGCTAATGTTCTGTCTTTTACCATAGTTCTGGTTTGTGGGTGTCTGAACCTCAACTTCTTTTTTAACAAGTTTCCTTTGAGAACCGAAACACACTTGCTCATCCGTGATATGCAAAAGGGACACACAGAAGTTAGATTCATTTTTTCTCATCACCATAGGCAAGTAGTTTGTCTCTTCTTCGGCTGTTAAATGATCTTAAGTTGTATTATTTTAGAAAATATCAGTAATTGATTTCAAATAGTCAAATAGATATCTCTAACCAAGCCATTGAGGATGGATTACATTTTTTTTTTTTTTTACTAAAAACCCAAACTGAGGAAATGTCAGAAACCCACGTTACGTAACAGGAAAAGAGGTATGATTTTATTAAGTTCTTTTTGTTTTAGTTTAGGGGGTAATGAAAATATATTTTTTGTACCCGGTGCGGGAAGAGGTGTTGAATCATGTGTCGTCAGCGTATAGGGAATATCTGGTTTTAAACGTGCTTGAAAGTTAGTACTTTTGGGATTTTTTAATGGATACAAAGAGGCATGCTTATATTTTTTCAAAGTGAGTGTTATTTTTAAAATTGATAATTTATTTGTTAGTCAGATAGATAATTTTTTTACTTCATGGTTTGTAACAAAAAACACAAAAACAAAAATGGAAAAACAGATATCAGCAATAGCTGCTTAATGTAATTATTTAAATAGCATTTTGACATTCTCAACATTGTACATTATTTAATCTTCTACTGGTCACAATATGTAACATTAACTTCTCATCATTAACGTCTGACGCCACCACGTTCGGGTGACGTAACATACGTTTGAGCATAAAAAAATGGGGTCCTGCAATGAAACGACGGACTGTGTAAGTTTAAACTTGTTAGGATACAATTAACATGCATTACTGCAGTACTGTAGTTTGTGAAGCTGCTGTCTACATTTGGATGTGGATAGGCTCGGTGAATTGTTAGAGTGGGAGTTGAGCGTGTTTGTTCGACACTTTACCGTTAGCATGCTAGCATTGCTAACATTTTGAGGAGTTTGGCATTAACTTAAGCAATTTGCTGTTGAAGTGGTACAGTTCTGTATCATTATTTGGGAATGATCTACATTCATTACATACATTTTGTTCTCGTAATACATTTTTGCTGATTCTGCAGAGGGACTCCGTCGAGTGTGTGGATGATCCCACACCTCGTTCTCCTGTTGTGGTTGTCTATGACGATTCAACATTCCACATTTCTTTTCCACAAGTATGATTTATACTGTTTCGAAGTACGCTGGCAGATTCAATATAAACATACAGTCTAAAGTTATCATTTTTATTAATTGCATGTGATGTGTTTTGTTTTTCTGGCATGACCAGGAAGCCATAGAGCGGACTGCTTCTGGTGAAGGACAAGGCCCTTACAGGTGAGGCAAAACAAAACAAGCGCTTTTCATAGGCCAGGTACAGGAGATAAGACAAGATATAAAAGAAACACAATTTGCTAGTAAAATACAAAAACATAACATATAAATAAAAATGTTAAGGAATTATAGAATTGTATACTGTCATAAAAATATAATTAGAATCATTAAATCATGATTTCCAAAAATACTAAAAGGTGAAATATTATTTGTTAACATAAGCAACCTTAAAGGACATTCCTAAAGACTCTTATCCAATTGTATAGGTAATTTCATATTTGAACTTTTGCACATTATTCCACACTATTGTTTTATTATCCTATTATAACGCTGTACGGGGCTGTTTGCAGTATTGCATTCTGGGTAATGGAGATTAAAGGTTAGAGAAGCTTTTGGCTGTAAGGTTGTCAGTTGAAGTCTTCTTAATCACATTGAAATGAATGGTAATGCAGCGTGTGTTGTGTGTTCCCAGAAAATATCTCACATCAGAGTTTATCAGAAATTTGAGTTGCAATGAATTTGGCGTGATCAATTCAGATGACATAACTGTCACAATAACTTACATGGCAGTACAATTCAATTAAATGATTATTCATTATCATATAAAATTATTAACCATCACTTAATGTGAGATACTTTTTTCAAAAAGTCGGATTATTCTATTCTGAAATATTAAGTTTGAACTTGCATGGGTAAGAAAAAATTGCTCAAATGTGGCAATGAAACAAAACAGTTTTTCTGAAGGCCAATATGTACAGTACAGTAATAGGTCAGCAGGTGTCAGTAAGCCCATTTTATGTCTGCTTGGAAATGTCCTAAACACTCTTAAACAACATCAGAGAGAGTAGAGAGAGGAGTAGCAGAGGAGCAGTCACAAGGTCAAATGACGTCATATCATCGGGGCACAACACATGCGCAGTCCAATCTGGTCTGCACTGATCTAAAACGGATACTGTCCCTTTATGTACTGCGCCATCTGCTGTAACCCTCCAATATGACAGCTATTTGCTTTTCTCAGAAAATAATAAAAAGGAAGGACTCAGCTAGTTCTGCAGAAATGAAAGAAACCATTGAAATTGCTGGTTGATAAATATAATCAGGATTTAAAATGATAATCTGTTGACAAATGTCTAAAATGCAGTGGTAAACAGACCATCTAGACAGTTCATAATGAAGCAACAGCTTTGAAAATGTATTCTTGCCCTTCACTGGTCAGTACTTTATACACCAACAATTTTGTTTTTGAGTCAATTCTTGACTGGCCTTATGTGATCCGTTCTCTTAGTGTTAGTGAGGAATTACTTTGGTAATATTGTAAATTATATCTTTTAATACTACAGTCTAAATCTATGTCATGTATTTCTCTCTCTGTGTAATTGTACTGTAGTTCTGTGCGCCCTTTCCAAATTGCCCACTATGACACTGAGGACCAGGCCAGTCAGGATTCTCCGTAGACTGACAGGAATTCCCTATCCAGGTAAAAAGGAAAAAAAGAAGCGGTTCTGTTCTGAGTATATTACAGATGTTTCTGTCTGATGTTTTTGTGTCTTTACTGCTTTTTCTCCGAAAAAAATGTACCATTATGTGAAATTAAGACTCCCAGTTCACAGTTATAAAGGTACTTATCCAAAGGTACTTATGTGGGGGGAACTGAAGACGTTTACTATGCTCTTGTCATAGTGGCCAGACTCCATTGACAAAAACAATAATTTACAAGAAAAAAAATGTGTTGCTGGTCTACCACTGCCTCCATCTGTTTATTGTTTTTTGTCAGATTGCGTGATTTTGATTACTTCGAATTTACCAAAGTCACACATTAACACAAAAAATGAACCCATCAAGGTAGCAGAAGAATCGTAACTCCCAGGTTTCGCAGGGTGAAATTACTGTGTTTTGTCAAAGGAGTCTGGTGGGAGCATAAAACAGCTGCAGTTCCCCTTATGTAAACTTAAACAGGGCTGCCTGGCTATCTGGAAATATTGTAAACATAGCGAACACTTAAACGTATACTGATTTTTTGGGGGGGCTAAAACACCTTTCCTGTTGCCCCCATCCACAGTGGTATAATGCTTAGATCCTGCATCAGTATTCCTGCTTTCCAACCGGCATCTAATGTAGATAATATACTGCCTATGGACTGTAATGCCAGTGATTTTATGCCCAGTGGCATTAAGTGATTCTTAACTTCTCTGTTGTATCTTCCACAGCCCCCAGGAGGAGGAAGAGGAGGGTGGGCTGATCAGCCATCAGCCATCTAGATAAATGTGCAAATTGAGACGCAAACTCTGATCCTCGCACGCCAGCCTCCTCTCTCTACCACCACAAACAAAGCTCCAAACCTGGGGAGACGATCACTTTCTAAAGCTGCTCCCACCCTCTCTACCTAAACATATCAGTGACTGTAACGACCTGCCCACATTCAATAGACACACAAAAACTCACTTGTTCAGAATTGCTTTTGGTGTGTGACTGTTTTCAGTTATTTTGTGTCTTTTACCCTTGTGTTTGTTCAATTGCTCCAACTGCATTTTTTTTGTTTTAAATGTGCATTATTATTAGCATTAATCCTCTAATTGAATTCCTGCCAAAAAGTAGAATAATAGCAACTTTTAAGCTAATAGCATTTGCTTAAAAGTTGAACAGAACTACACTAAATGGCTTTAATTTAAATCTGCTTTCTGGAACTTTGGTAGGTTACACATAGATGGTGCTGAGTGAAAATTAAAATGTTGTTAAAAACAACATACCTTGAAGGTAGTGGGGTAGTGTATAACACTTGAGTCTATAAAGCTATGTGTGATTAAAATGTTAAACCATTGAAACTACATGTAAAGATGCTTATTAAAACCCAATAATAAATCATCTTTGTCATTAAGCCTGTATCTGTTTCTGGAGTACAAACCCTTTTAAATGAGATACATACACACCATTGATAGACTTGTACACAAGCAGAGCTGTTTTAAAGTCTATTCTCTGAGCACCAGGAAGCCAGCGCAGTGACCTGAGCACGGGACTAATGTGGTCGCATTTCCTGGTTCTGGTCAGGACGCGAGCAGCAGCATGCTGGATGTACTGCAGCTGTCTTACAGCTCGTTTAGACAGCCCAGTGAGCACGCCGTTACAGCAGTCTAACCTGCTGGAGACAGATGCATGGATTAGCCTCTCTAAGTCTTGTTGAGACATTATTCCTTTGATTCTTCCTTTTTCGATGACAAAAAGCTGATGAAGTTATGGATTTAATATGGCTGTAAAAGTTCAAGTCTGAGTCCAATATTACCCCTAGATTTCTAACTTGACTATTAGGTTTTAGTGAAAGAGTTTCAAGGTGACTGATAACACTTTCTCTTTGTTTCTGTGGGCCAAAAACAATGACTTCTGTTTTGTCTGAGTTCAGCTGAAGGAAATTGTTTTGCATCCACAACATGATCTGTTGGCTGCAGTGACGGAGTAAATCTACAGCCGCATGTTCCCCTGTCTTCAGTGAAACATAGATCTGAGTGTCATCTGCATAGTTGTAGTAGGACACATTATAGCTGCGTATTAGCTGGCCTAATGGAAGCATGTAGAGATTGAACAATAGGGGTCCCAAGATTGACCCCTGCGGTACCCCACAGGTTAGAGCCATTCAGTCTGAGACACAGTTACCAATTTCATCCTGTACATCCAAGTACATCCTGTCCGTTAGATAGGAATTGAGCCAGTTGAGAGCAGTACAAGAGATTGCCACCCAGTTTTCTAATCTCTGAAACAAAATCACATGGTCAACTGTGTCAAAGGCATCACTCAGGTCCAGCAGAACTAAAACTGACACTTTGCCTGCATCTGTGTTCAGGCGAATATTATTAAGGACCTTGATCAGAGCTGTCTCAGAGCTGTGGTGGGGCAACAAAAAAAGCCACTTGGCTTATTATGTTCACAAATCATAATGTTGGACAGCAGAAAACCCGCTTTGAAGTCAGAAGTATTTACGTAACGTCCATGGTTTAACATGCAAAAAATAATAAATAAAGTTAAACAAATAAATAAAGTAACACCACATATGTCACTTTTTTAGATTTGGGGTTTTATTGGAGAACTAAAACAATTTTGCTGATTAAAGGAATTCTGGTTGTGAAATACAGAAGTATTTTGTGGGAGTGTGAGTAACTTTCTTCCGACGCAGACACTCACTTTCTCCTGTCTTTAGGGTGTGGGATCAACTGACAGTGGATCATTGCGGACCAACATGAACGGAATCTATTTCTACAAAGGTCTCGAGAAAAGAGGTATGTTATGTTTGGATCAAATTCATTTTCAGACAAAGAAATATATATTCTGTTATCCTACATGGAGATGTTACAAATGTTTGAGGTCAATTACACTGGCTGAGAGGCCTAACTCTGTTAGAAAAAACCTTGTTGAAGAAAACCAAGAGAGAAATCCATAAATAGTTATTTGGGATTTGAGTACATACAAAGTATTGTCAACAAGAATTCCTTTTCTTTTCTTTCTTCTGTGATAAAAAGAAAAAAGGAGCAGTTAGCAGCAATAACCGAGCAAGCAAAGGGTGACAGTGTGTTGCTAGTATTGTTTTCACCTTGTGAGTCTGTGTCATGATGGTAAAATGTGGTCCTGGCTCACCACTTTATACCACGGGCCTACATTAGTTCAAACGCCCTGATCACTGTATCCCTGTTTCGAACATTACCGTCAACTACAGGACATTTGATAAAACTTCCCCTTTTGGAAGTCAGTGTGCCAAGACATCTTACCAGAAAAGGCGCTAAAAAGCTGAAAACAACACTCGCATCAACACGCATGCGTGTTGTCAGTCTCCTGAGCGAAATCCACAACTTGTACATGATTTCATTTTGTAAGAAAGTTATACACAAGAAAACATAGTATCTTAACAAGACGCATGTGTTAATACTAACACAGTTTGAAAGTTGACCCAAGTTGGAAATTAGTTGTACTACGATTTAGTTGTACGCAACATTTGCACATGCTTTCGGAGAAAAGAGAAATGGCAGCTTCCATTGAGGTATGTGAATTTGTTGATTTTAACCAGAAATTAACCAACAAGTTGAGAAGGAAGCACAATAGTGAAGTTTGTGGGTCTGATTTGTCAGCAGCCCGGGAAGCTCCTATTTTTCTGAAGTGTATTTGTGCCTTGGGTGAATCGACTCAGTATGCCGATGACGTTAGCATGGTTAGCTTGTCGGATAATCAGAGTGAAGTAGTTGAAGCACTGGCATTGCTAACATGTTGAGGGATTCTAATGTATGCGATCTGCTGTTAAAGTGCTACAGTTCAAGTTATATGACCCATTTCATTATTGTGAGATATTTCTGATGATATTGCAGCTTTCCATCCAGTGTGTGGACAATGTTGAGGGAATTTCTGGTGTGGTCGTCTATGGCGAGAAAACATTTCCCTTTCATTCTCAACAAGTAAGGTTTACACCATGTTGTTTTAAGTACGAAAGGTCAAAGTGTTTTTCTTTATTTATCTGTGCATTTTGTTATGCTTCTTTTAAAAAAAAACCTAATTATTGTGTAAAAAGAGAAAAAAAGAGCAATAGTTGCAATCTGTCATAAAACAGAAAGAAGAATTAACTATTCAGGTTTGAAGCATGAAGTACTGTGATATTTCCACCATAAACTGATGCAGAAAAGGCACAAATTAATTGCATATAAATTCACCAGGAAATGTGTTTGGTGGTAAAAACTTTCAATAACTAATTTACTTTTGAATAAATGTATTCAGGAAATGCAAACATTATAGATATATTCCACATTTCCTATATGTAATATTGTATAAGGGTACATAAAAAAATGGCGAGGGCGTGTGTGTTGAAGGAAGCAAGAGTGTGTTTGAAAGAACAACTATAAGATGAAGTGTTTAAAACTGCAGTCCCAGGTTTTAGGAGCTAAAAACACCCCTGCAAGCACGCCCAATTGCGGCAGCTTTAGTCCGCAGCACAGACATGATGACGAACTTCCTGAGTCAATCCTGTGTAGCTTAAAAAAATGTGCCTTGCCATCAGGAATAATGACTTGAGAAATGCATTTGAGAATTTCACAATGTATTTTTTGTGATGTTGCAGACTGGCAGTGTGACTTTTGTGATGACTAACACTCTACCTCAGCAAGTAAGGATTTTAAGTGCATATTAAAGTGAAATGCATTATTATAAAATGGATATATAACAATATTTTGATTTATCCGGACTGATTTATTCTCATTTCTCCTTTCATGGCTAGGGGCCTGTTCTTGGAGCTGGAACTAGACATACCAGGTTACTGTAGTTTACAGATACATCCACTATACTTTGCACAGCAATACTGTACTTCCTCAATTTATATGTTAATGGTTACATGCCCCTGGTGACATGTTTAAGCCACTAATCTATCAAACTTTTTTCTCTCTGTGCAACTAAATAGTTCTGTGAGACCTTTCCAATTCTCTCATCATGAAGAGGAGGAAACTGCAATGGAGTGGGAACCTTCAGAGTGTTGAATTGATTCAAAGGACAGGTAAACGGTTGATCTTCTCCATGTCACTGTTAATTGTCTTGAGTGACCTTAACTCACACTTGTAACTCAAGTTTTCAGTTAAAGTACTTAGTAATTAGGCCTTCCTTTTAGTTTAGTCATACTGAATGCAACTGTGAATTGTTATGGAAATATATTGGCATTTTTTCTAATTATTGCATTATTTGTCCTTTGTCGTTACGCCTAGGATTTCTTGGTTTAAGTCACTTTTTAAACTTTTTTCTTTTGTCTTAATGTTACAGGAGTGGGATGATGCACGGAAGAAAACTCCACCCTCCAGATTTACTTCCAGTTTACTTTTTTAAAATCATTATTTATTCACAGATGAGATTATATTTTTTGTATTTTCCTTTATTTTTTTACTAAACCAATAAAAATATGGGTAATAAAAAAATAAGTTATAGTATTTTATTTTTTTATTTTGTGTTGTGAGATGAGCTTAAGATTGTGATTGTGCTGATAAAACGGGATTGATGGTGAAGTTCTCTTCTCTGAATTTGGTAGCTGTTTCTTTAAAGTGAAGCACATTAACTTACTGTCTCTAGGCTTTTAATAGTATCCACCATCTGATAAAGCTGCAGCCCTGACTTAATGTGTAAGTGCACAGTCAGAGTCTATTGAAATAAAAAAAATTCATATAAAAGCATTTCATGTGTTTTGTTTTTTCTTTCATGCCTTCCAGCAACACATGTACTACAGGTAGATTTTTAGAATGAAATTCTTACATTTTACATGTCCATGTTTGTATTTTATTTTGTGCTTTAAAATGAGCTTACACTGTGAAGGCAGAAATGACTTTGGAGCAGTCATTAAAGTGACACTTTAATAGGTTGTCTCTGTGCCATTCATTTTACCTTCCACATGATATATTTAGTTTTGGCCTTGACCATCTTACACTTTACTGCACTTCTGCCTTCACTCAAGAAAGTGATACATTCATCATAAAAATAACACTTGATTACCATTATTTGTTTAGGACACATAAAGACCATTAATGCTTCTTAGATTATTTCACTCTAAATGTAATAAATCAATTACTTGCTCAGAAGGCTGTACAGTGTGTAGTTGACTCAGCCGTGTCATGCCATTTCTTAAATGAATTACACTGCATCAGTGTCATGCTGTATACTGCAGAGCAATCTGGGGGATAAAATATGTGTTTACAATACTTTAGGGGGATTAAAGTACACTTGCCCTTGTTGACTCAGGTTACGTCTGAGCCACTGTGACTTTATGATTATTTATTACACTCCAGCCTGTGTTGGAGGTGGCCAGTTATCATTAAGGGTCTGTAGCATTTCATTGGCTACTTGCTGTGGTTTTTCCAAGCCTTGTGAAATGAAATAACAACAACTTGTCCAGACAAACTCAAACAGGATTTGGGACACGGTTCAAACCAAAGGACCAGCATCCAAGATTTGGAGTGGTTTTGATTGGTTGATTTCAGTGGCATCTGGGGTTTTTCTCTGAAAGATGAAGGACCAACACAGACCATCATGCAAGGAAAAGTTTAAATGATCGCCATTCGGTACAGGAACTTTAAGAGAGGTATGCTTTTAAACTCTTACAAACACATTTTTACCAGAATTAAGACAAACAAAGCCGAGTGAGATATTTCTATAGGGGCCACACGGTGATGTAGTGGTTAGCACTCTTGCCTCACAGCAAGAGGGTTGCCGGTTCGATCCAAGCCCGTGGCCGTTCTGTGTGGAGTTTGAATGTTCTCCCTGTGTGTGCGTGGGATAATAAGTGGATAATAATAAGTCTAACCAGTGCGGACTAGTGAGACTTGTTGCGTACAAACTGATGAAGCCCCTTGGATTAGAGGGGAAACGTCTTCCCAGACAAATACAAGTCCAGTTGACTAGGACTCAATTTGCCCAGAATAGTAAGTGGATAATCTGAATGATTCCTCACCCACTGATAAACAACAGTATGTGAAAACAGTATTTTCACATATCCAACAATGACTTTGCCTTTGACTTTGTTTGCAAATAGTAGATTTAAATGTAAAAGACTTTGCTTCATAGTCAACACTTGGTGTATCTTATCCTTAAATCTGCAAAACATCTATACTTCTGAGCCATCAGTTCTTCATCTCGCGCACATGTTGCAAATACGTCAAAGGAATCTCAACAAATAAATCTAGATGGTAGGTTTACTTGTACCAAATCTACAGTCTAAACGTAGTTGACAAGAACATATAACTCTAGACAGTAGATTTTGTTGCGCTGAATCTACCATCTCTTCGTTGCTGACGCCCATGTGGCACGTGACGCAGCTACGTCATCAGCTTGGTAGCTTCCTGTTCGACGAGGTACGAGGACGAAATGGCGGTATGCTATTTTAGATTTTTAAAATAAGATAAGATACACCAGATAACCAACTGTTTTCTGTTATTATTAATTGTGTTGAATATGTAGGGAAAGAGTTTATTATCTGCAGCCGGAGGAAGTTCCTTGTTGTTTAACGTACAATATTCCTTGTTGTCTAAAACAATATTTTTCATCGACGTGGATTTCAGCTCCACGTGCCGTCGATGTTAGCATTGGTTAGCTTGTCGGTGATATCCACGTCGATGAAAAATATTGTTCAGTCAGCAGTTCAGCTCTTTTTATACTGTACACTAGTTTGCTATTGTAGTACGGCAAACGTGTTGGTTCAAGTTTCACAATGTATTTTATATGCTATTGCATATTTCTTAAGTTGTTTTGTGGACTGACGTAGTGTTAGCATGGAGCATGTTCGTATGGAATTCATCATCATTATAAGCTTTTTGCGGTTGCAGTAGTGCAGTTTGGTATTATAATATGGCCATTATATGATACATTTAATTCTTATATATTGTGTTTTTCGATGATATTACCATTTCCACAAGTGTGTGGAAAATGATGGCCTTTACCTTGTGGGCCTTCTTGATGATAAAAAAAATGCCCCATTCCAGCTCAAAAAGTAAGATTTAGAATATTAAGTTTGAAGCGAACAGTCAATATTTCAAAAAGAGAATTCAAATAGACATATGATTGTCACGCCGGGGTACAGACGAGAGAACTCAAATGCAAGACCAGAAGGCAATGTTAAAGTTCACACAACAGTCTTTAATAAAGTTTGGGGTAATTTCAGGGAGCGGGAAAACTGGATCGGGGTTGCTGGGGAATTCCCAGTGGTCCTGATAGAGAGGCAGGAACAGGCTGGAGACGGACCTCCAGGCAGACAGGTTAGATCTGGCTTTCCAGGCGAATAAACATAAACTCCGCGGGAAAGGAGGGAACACAGGAAGTAAAGACACCAGACATGAAACACGAGGAAGGGTAAAAAAAAAACTGGAAGTGACAAGACAAAACAAAAGCACTACTGCCTGGGAGCCGTAGTGACAATGATATTGCAGCTTTCCATCCAGTGTGTGGACAGTGCTGAGGGAATTTCTGGTGAGGTCGTCTATGGGAAGAAGTGTTTTTTCTTTATTTTCTGTGCATTTTGTTTTGCTTTTTAAAAAATAAGATGATTGTATAAAAAGAGATAAAAAAGACTGCAGAGCAATGGTTGCAATCTGCCATAAAACAGAAAGAAGAATTAACTATTCAGGTTTGAAGCATAAAGTACCGTGACATTTCCACCATAAAGTGATGGAGAAAAGGCACAAATGAATTGCATATAAATTCACCAGGACCAGTGCTTATTTGTGATTTGCTAGGAGTTGTGCTTTATAAACAGTACTATCAGTCTGTTAGAAGTGGTTAATTACACTCAACTGCTTTTAACATGTAACAAAGTAAGATTCATCCACAAGTACTAGAAGTATGTCCAGCTTTAATAACAGTTTATGTCCGGATGTGTGCAGAATTGACACAGCAGACTAAATGCAGTGATGTAACAGTATGGATGTACTGTATGTTTGAATGCAGCTGGTCAGGGGACAAGCAGCAGCAGGACGACATCCAGCAACACACAGCCTGAAGCATGTGAGTTCTATTAACTGTATGTTACTGTGGACACTCGCCACATTACAAACATAATGAGATATTTTACTTCAATTGTAGTCATGTTACTGATACTGATACTTTGTCACAAACCTGACAGAAAACAATGGGAATTAAAGCTTGCACACAAATCCCAATTGTCATTTCAATTTCATTTTGCAACTTGCACTTTAACCTTTTTCAAATGTGTCCATTTAAGAAAGCTTCATGTCAAATTCTAATATTATCCCAAATTAAATGTTTTTTTTAAATACTTGTACCACTAGCCCAATAAATATATTAAACGATAAATATAATGTAAATATTAACAGAGGGAACAGTGCTACCTGAAATACAAGTTGTTTACAGCAGGACACAAAAGCTAAAGCTAGAATAACCTATCCCCATCAAAAAAAAACTTGAAACCTCAATGCTAGAAGTTTTTTTCACTCATTGAATTAAACAAAAAAAAATTATTTTCTAAAATTCTCAATGGAAAATGATGCTCATACAGTACATGGCTGACCTTTGCAGAAAAACAGCAAGTCAAGTCTGACACTTGCCAATAATAGCCTAAGTGAAACTGTCTATTCTAAGCATTACTGGCAGAGAACTTTGAGTCCAATATAGCAGCTGACAATTAACCTCATCTTTCTGTCAGAACCAAAACAAGCTGACATGCTTATCTGCGACATGCAAAGGGAACATCACGATAGTAGTTTGCCTCTTCTGTCACCATTATGAAAAATATCAAGAATTGGCCATTGATTATTTTGTCCCAAAATTCCCCGAGGTCAAGGTCAAGGTCAATTTTATTTATATACCACATTAAAAACAACCAAGGTTGACCAAAGTGCTTTACAAGCATACATGATCATACAATAAAAGAAACACAAAAACAATATATATGCACAATGTATATGCAGCCAGGATGTCAGCGCCCAACAGAAGTAAAAGCCACTGAGTAGAGGTGGGTTTTTAGCCGTGACTTAAAAGACTCATTAGACTGAGCAGCCCTAATGTCCGGTGGTAGGCTGTTCCAGAGATTAGGGGCTGCCACTGAAAAGGCTCTGTCACCCTTGGTCCGAAGTCTGGATCTGGGAACTTCCAGGACCACTTGACTGGACGACCTTAGCTCTTTCGCAGGTTTATGGACTTGAATAAGATCTTCCAGATAATGGGGGGCCAACCCATGCAAAACTTTAAAAACAAGAAGTTAAACCTTAAAAACAACTCTAAAACGGACAGGAAGCCAGTGGAGCGATGCCAAGACCGGGGTTATATGTTCCCGCTTTTTGGTCCCAGTTAAAAGCCGAGCAGGACCATTTTGGACCAACTGGAGCCGGCGAAGAGAGGATTGATTGAGGCCAATATAAAGAGAGTTACAATAGTCCAGCCTGGTCGTGATCAGAGCATGAATGACTCTCTCAAAGTCACCACGAGGAAGATATGGCTTTATTTTTGCAACCAGCCTTAAGTGGAAGAAACTGTTTTTGATGACAGTACTAATCTGTTTGTCAAAACTAAAGGTACTGTCAAAGACCACACCCAGGTTTTTGACAGAGGGACGTGATAGTGATCCTAAAGGGCCAAGAGTGCTAATGCAGGAGTCCAGCTTGTCGGGACGACCAAAAACAACAATCTCGGTTTTGTCTTCATTAAGACAAAGGAAGTTTGAACCCAGCCATGATTTCAGGTCTTTTAAACAGTTTAGCAAGGGTTCCAGTGAGACTGTACAATTAGCCTTTAAGGGCAGGTAAATCTGGACATCATCGGCAAAGCAGTGGAAAGCAATATTGTGTTTCTTAAAAATTGACCCCAGGGGCAGCATATACAGGGAAGACACAATAGAATAGTCTGTTGATAACTCTGAAAGCATAGTTTGTCCAAAAATTAAAAAAATAAAATAAAATAAAAAACACAATAAAATGATTAGTTAATTAGTTAATAAAATGAATAGTTATAAAAAGTTCAAAAACATACCTCTGGTTGACGAAAATGTCAAAATTTGGTCATCTTGCATCAAAACCAGCCCATTTTCAAGCTACCCTTGAAGCCCCCCAGTTAGAGAAAGAAAGAGAAGCTGCCGAGGTGTTGAAGAAGTGTTAGAAATTGGTTTTGTTTGAATCTGATCTAGGGTCTGCAGTCAAAATTTCTCTCTCACTTCAAAAATGTCTACAGCACAAAGCAAACCGATCACTTTACAAACCCAAACCGAGGATGGACCACACAGGTCTCAACATCAATCTCCCACGCAAATGTATGGGATAATAAGCAAAACTGTATGTGTATGACAGAACCCCAACTACTCATTCACCTTGTCAAGTGTCCACTTACTGTTACAGAGGCAGTTTGGTGTTGTAATATAAGCAATATATGACACAATTCTTAATGGTAACACATTTTTGATGATACTGCAGATCTCCATCGAGTGTGTTGACAATGCTGGTGGAGTTCTTGGTGTGATCGTCTATGACGATAAAACATTCCCCACTGCTTCACCACAGGTGAGTTTTAAACGGTTTGGTTTTAAGTGCACAGTCACAGACCTAGTTGTAGTAAAACAACAGCTGGAGTCTGTGAGAAGCACATTTCATTACAGAGCATTTTTTTCTGATGACATAATGAAATAACTTAACAACTATTATAAACAAACATAATCAAGTTTTACAAGCGATCCAACTCCTGCAGCTTTAATTGTCAGAGTCTGTGTCTGCATGTGTGCAGAACTGGTGAACTAACTGGATCAAGACACATGTGTGGAAGCAATATTAGTAATCTAAGCGTAGCCAACAGGGGAAATTAATTAATTTAAAAATGTATTAAAAATCAGTGATGTCACAATTGTAACAATACATTCATAAAATATTTTTGATGATGTTGCAGACTGGCAGCCTGAATGTACTGCTGAACATTAACACTCCCCCTCAACAAGTAAGGCTGCAACTAGTTCATTTTAATTGTACAATCACAAATTACATTTTTGATTGTATTTTGTTTCATTTACTTTCTTTTCTCCTTCGTTGCTAGGGGCCTGCTTTTGGTGCTGGACATGGACCTCACAGGTTACTGTAGTTTACAGATTTATCCACAACACGTCTTACTTTGATCATCTTAAATGAATGTCTCTCTGGTTGCGTGTTGATGCCACTTGTCTATCAAACCAATTTGTCTCTCTGTTGTGTAGTTCTATGAGACCTTTCCAATCCCCTCGTTATGAGGATGAGGAAACTGCCATGGAGTGTGATCCTCCAGACACTAAAAGTGATTCAACTGGAAGGTAAAGAGGGCTTGGATTTCCGCTTAATCCATTAAAATGGTCTTGGTCTACCTTTTCACAATGGGGAATATATTTAGGGGCAGATAGCAGGTCAACAGTAGATGCTGCACAGATGTAATCTGAGATCAGCAGCTCAGCACTCGTCGTTTTTCTCGTCATAAATCTGTTATAAACAAGCTGTTTTTGTGCCAAATGCTTTGAGTGTATAACGGCCTAAACATTAAGATTGAAGTGTATAAAGGCCGAGAGAGGGAGAGGGAGAGAGGGAGAGAGAGGGAGGGAGGGAGAGAGAGGGACAGAGAGAGAGTTACCGGATCAGAATTTAAAATGGATCATTAATTATTAGATATTAGTTCTTAAAATCAATTCATGATACATAATATCAAGCAACAAAAAAGCGTGCCGACAGAAGTAGCCTAACATGGCGACCTGAAAATGTAAAAAATCAAGACACATGTAATATTGCCAGACAGTAACTGAATTAGACCAAGTTAGTTTATGCATAGCTAAAAGGCAGATTTGTATTTCCCATGCAGCAATGGGGCACCACCTTTATCCTCCACTGATGACGATGAAGTTCCAATGGAGGTGAACTAGCAAGTGCAAGAAACCACCTGGTAAGTTGTTCACGATGCAGCAGAGACAGTTTTCCAATATTTTTTTTGTTGCAATTTCAAAGCAGAGATGTAAACTCTTGATTCAGTGACTTTATGACTCATGACACTCACTTTACATCCCTCAGAATCACATTAACCCTTCAGATGAACAGACGTCATTACAATGGCTGCTTGTTGCTGAAGTATAATAAAATGTGTATTTGGGTACTACTCTAGTATTCATGTGGTCCTTGATTGATTCATAGAAAGGTGTAGTAATCTCTTGTAGAGAAAAGTGTTTTCCATTTGTGTCCATTGACGTGCTAGAACATGTAGTGATGCAGGAAGACATTCTGGTTTTTACGCAGTTAATTAGATAATACAGTATACATGCTGAAACAAGTCTCTGATAGCAAAGATGTTTTGGAAGCATTTAATGTTCTACAAATCAAAATCAAAATTACTTTATTTATCCCAGAGGGGAAATTCATGAAATGTTACAAAACCTTAAACTGAACTCCTTTTTAAGATAGTTGTGTTAACATGTTTTGTTTTTCTTCAATGGCCAAATTGGCTTAGTGCAGACTGCCTTCCAGCAACACACATATGTAAAAGAAGTGGACATGTGGTGGATAAGCCTTTTGTGTTCATTTTATTTTCAGGATTATTATTTTATATGTATTTTTAGCCAGCCCCTTTTTATTTTTAAACTTTTTCTGTTAGGTCCTATTTATTATTTATTATTCATATTTTTGGCTGCTTATTGTCGAACAGTTGGTTCACGTTGTCCCTTTTCATTACGTTTGCATCAGCCAGTGAGTTTCTGCTACCAGAGGGGCTCCAGGAAATAGTAAGACAGAGGGAAGCTAAATAAATCTGGGGAAAGTATTTGACCCAAGCTGATCCTACAAACTGATACACAACCAAATAAGGTAATTGTTTAGATTCTGTGTGTGTGTGTATGAACATGTGGCTGGCTTGTACTCCAGCCTTGAAGGCAGTGGGAGGAGAAGCCAACAGGCGCCTGCGCATCTATTCAGCTGTGGCCTTGAGTGGGAATGGTTGGATGACATGGAGAAATGGCCTTAAATAACATACAAGGACATTTGAACTACTTTGTGTTGTCTCTCAGGGCGAATGGCTCTATGGCATCTTACAAAAGAAGCTTGCTAACATTACATGGTTGCTAAACTTAAATTTAAAGAAATATTAAAATTAAAGCAGAATTTAAGCAGTTGTCTGTATTTATTCAAAGCTACCGGACTCCATTGACAAAAAAATACATTTTTACCTCACGTAACACAGGAGTGACTGGTTTACTGCTGCCTCAATCATATATTTTTTAGGTTGGTTTTTCCTTGTTCATGACTATTTTAAACCACCAAAGTCACAGAATAACACTAACAACTTACTAGGTCAAAAGAGACCAACAACTGACTTGTTCTGTGAGGTAAAATTGATGTTTTTGGCAAAGGAGTCTGGAGGGTTTGAAGCGAGCACAGACGGATGCAATGACATCAGTTGCCTGTCAGAGAGGGCTGTCAGGTTGCAAAGGTAAGCAGAGATTATATTCTAAATATAGTGTACACTTACTGTAATATTGATTAATTAGGTGGCCCTTTCTCTGTGTGTCTAAAATACATTTAGCTGCTGCTGCAGGCCACAGCAGTGCATTGCTTAGCGTCTGTATCAAAAACACTACTCCTGCCTGCATCTCCAACTGTGGATAATAAATGCCTCATACAACTGCTGACCTTTAATTGTTTGTAAAACCACATTAATCTCAGTGACAGTTAAACATAATTGAATAGTGAATGGCTTAGAAAGGCAATAGTCAAAATACAGTAAAAAGTATGCACCTCTTTCACTCATTAGGTTCACAACAGTAAAATGACCTGCTCTAAAGTCAGAGTGTGATGTGGTGTCTGTATCACAGCAATGGAAAGAAACACTTGAAGAAGTGAGGGTTAAATTGCACCAACATACTTCTGTGTGAAATCTCCCTCCCACATAAAGGCAGTCTTCCAATTTCCGGGTTCAGTTTGAAGAGGGCGGCACACTGAGTAACCCTTAACTAGATCATAGGGCTCACAGTTCAGTCCACTTCCTACCTATAGTCACTATACTGTAGACTGTGGATTTAATTTTTCTTACCTTGCAGCATTTTTTGTAACTTTTTTTTACATTTAGAGAAGTTCTTACGTCAGGAATGGAATTCCTTTTTATTTTTGGGCCATTTTACAGATTTTTATTGCAAGAGACAGATATAGAGAGTGAAGGGTGGAGACAAAGGGGAAGACATGCAGTAAGGTGCCCCGAGCCGGACTAGAACCCGGGTCGCCCGCGTATGTGGTATGCAGTAAACCGGGTGCGCCACCGGGACCCCCAAATAAGGAACTGAGGAATGGAATTCTAGGAAGAAAATGTACAACTATTTGAGGGAGTATTTGGGCGTTTTGCCAACACAGAAAACTCTTTGAGTTAGTGTGAGACATCAGTCCAAGAGCAGACCAACTTGAACAAAGAGAAGGAATAATCATGGATGTACAAGGATCTCAATACACAAGGTATGTTACTTTTCAGCAAAATTCATTAACAGAGAAAAAATGTATCCTACATGTTGAATATTGAAAATTCATATTTGTATTTTGAGGGCCTATAAGACCACAGTGAGTTCTAACTCTCTTTAAAAAAGTGTTTTAAAAGAAAGAAAACTTCAACATGAGAAATCCATATATGCTTGTTTGGGATTTGGGATTTGGTAGCGTCGTGTAAAAAGTGCTGATAACAACAAGTTGTGTTGAGATTTTCTTTTATGAAGAGAATAACTCTTATATTAAGCAAAAGTCTTCGTGTAATTCTCTAAAAAAGCAGTTTAACATTTTCAGCACTGCTGCACATTCATTTATACAATACTGCTTTAAATGACGTAACACTCGCGTCATTTGACGATATCACGCCATCTTTGCGTACCATTCAATTTGGAAGAGGGAAAAAAGCCATGGCATCCGTCAGAAAGACAACCCGTGTAAGTTTAAACTTTAGACATAAATAAACATGCCTGTACAACTATTAAGTAACAGTTACTATTTGTGTACTATGTGTTTGGATGTAGATCGCCTTGTTGAATTCTTGCATCAGTCAAGGTGTTAGGCGTCAGTCAGGCGTAAGACTAATGCACTAGCATTGCTAGCATGTTGAGGAATTAGCGTAGCCACTTACTGTTACAGAGGCTTTTTGTTGTTGTAATATAAGCAATATATGACACAATTCTTAATGGTGACACATTTTTGATACTGCAGATTTCCATCGAGTGTGTTGACAATGCTGGTGGAGTTCACGGTGTGATCGTCTATGAGGATTCAACATTCCCCACTGCTTCACCACAGGTGAGTTTCAAACGGTTTGATTTTAAGTGCACAGTCACAGACCTAGTTGTAGTAAAACAACAGCTGGAGTCTGTGAGAAGCACATTTCATTACAGAGCATTTTTTCCTGATGACAGAATGAAATAACTTGAAATAGCAACTATTATAAACAAATATATCAAGTTTTACAAGCGATCCAACTCCTGCAGCTTTAATTGTCACAGCCTGTTTACTCTCTTTTTCTCCTTTATTGCTAGGGGCCTGCTTTTGGTGCTGGACATGGACCTCACAGGTTACTGTAGTTTACAGATTTATCCACAACACGTCTTACTTTCATCATCTTGAATGAATGTCTCTCTTGTCTATCAAACCAATTTGTCTCTCTGTTGTGTAGTTCTGTGAGACCTTTCCAATCCCCTCGTTATGAGGATGAGGAAACTGCCATGGAGTGTGATTCAACTGGAAGGTAAAGAGGGCTTGGATTTCCGCTTAATCAATTAAAATGTTCTTGATTGACCTTTTTTCACAATAAAATGGGGAATATATTTAGGGGCAGATAGCAGGTCAACAGTAGATTTTCTCCACAGATTTGGTGCTAAATTTGAGCAGTTTTGAAAGTTGATTAAAAAAAAATGGTCAAAAAGTCCAGCCAAATATCACATTAAGATACTAATTATAATATTATATATAATAATTTTATAAGAATTGCATTTTTTGATTACTGGATGGCAAGCACTTCTGCTGTGGAAATCAGTTGGAAACCCACATAATGTAAATATACCTCAGAAAGCCATGCCCTGGGTCTCCTGTTTGTGGTTGTAAAGTTTCATGTGGCTCTGATTATCCTAGAGGTCACACATTGGTTGTGTCCAAAATCATTCACTCATTCCCTACTCCCTATCCACTATAGGGAGCAGGGACTTTATAGTGCACTCAACTCAAAACAGTTTCGGACACTCCTTGCAGCCGAGCCAATCACACAAAATGACGTAGCATTTGTCATTGGGCAGTTAATACATGAAGCTTAAAGCCTATAGGTAAACTGCAATAATGAGGTTTTCCTTTTCACAGAATTTCTTCACGATGTACTTTAAACAAATGTTAAAAAACAAAAATATCTATTTTAAAATACGATTGTCTGTCATAGTCCTGTTCACACGTTTTTTCTCAAAACGCATTGCATGATGGTCAATATTGTCCGTCTAGTGACCACCGGCTGCTCCCTACTTTTCACAATGCAATATGGGAGATATGTAGTGCACTATCTGTGTATAGCAAAGCTCACTCAGAATTCGGACACCACTACAAAATGACGTATTCACAATCAAGTGCACTCTATAGTGAATAGGGAGTGATTTCGGACACAGCCATAGATTAACAATGATGGATTATTATCTATTATATAATATTATTATATTTTGTATTTCCCATGCAGCAATGGGGTGCCACCTGTATCCTTCACTGATGACAATGAAGTTCCCATGGAGGTGAACTAGCAGGTGTAAGATAACAGCAGGTAAGTTGTTTTTAGTGACATGTCAGGTTGATGGTTAATAATATATCAAAGCCAGTTTCACAAAATTTTTCACCATTCCAAAACAGAGCTGTAAACTCATGTAACTGTCTTTACATTCCTTAGGATCACACAACTGAAAACGCCTCCTTCCTCCAGACTGCTTCACTGTTCTCTTTGTGTCAGTATTTTATTAACTTATTTTACAACTCTGTCTTCAAAGGACAGATGGAACTAATTTATTGAGACAGAAGAAGCATTACTGTAGGTCCTACAGTGTAGGAACTGGGTAGGTACTGGTGGTGTTGTAACTGCTCTGTGACAACAGTGATTACATCTCATAGAAATGATTGTATAATAAAATGTTATTCTAAAATCCACGTTGTCCTTGATTGATTATTTGAAAAATGCGTAGACATACATTTCTTGTTTCATTTCTGTCTATTGAGGTGCCAGAACATGATGTGAGAAGACTTTTTCTAGATTTTACAAAGATATTCAGATAATACAGTTTCCATGCTTGTTGGTCCTTACAGTAAAAATGTTTTGGAAGCAGGTACAACACAGTTTATGGAACCTTAAACTGATCGGCTTTTTAAGATGTTAATGTGACACCCAATATTATCGTGTCATTTTAGATTTCTGTGTGTTTTTCTTTTATTGAGTTCAACTCCAAACCAGTCAAGTGGAGATATTGTACAAGTGCTTATTATTACCTCATTATCTTCAGGTGAAGTCAGTGGTGTGATGCTGGCTTTGTGTGGACTGGTTGGAATCCACTCTCAGGGCCTTGAGGAATGACGACTTCAAGAAGATTCTTGTCCTATGATATAAAAAAACAATTAATAAATACAAGTTTATGTTTAGTTTTAGGACACAACAGCTGTTTTGATAGACATCCAGTCATTTGTGCCCACACAATATGAGCAAAGTTCAAAGTTTGTGCAGTTCTTTAAGTAAGTTGCCCATCAGAGAGGGCAATCAGATGACAGAGTAAAGCAGGGAAAATATTCTTAATATTGTATACACTTAATCTGATGTAAGATGTCAGTGGCGACATCACCACCACCATAAATAATTATATAATAATAATAATACATTTTATTTATGGGCGCCTTTCATATCACTTAAGGTCACCGTACAGTGTCAGAGTCAGATTTACGAGAAAAAGAATGAATAACTGATGAACAACAATAATAATTTAACAGCTTTGTGAACAGAATGTGGATGTAATAAGGGATTTTCAGGTGCAATATGCCAGTTTAAACTTATGGGTTTTGAACAGTGAAAGAGAGTCAATGTTATTATATTGGGGGTTAGTGCAGAGATGAATGAGAAAGGTAGAGATCTCCTATATGAATTAATTGTTGTGCTTTGGTGGGCGATAACCAGATGCTAAGATGGTCGCTGTGGGTCCATTTAGCTGTAAGGAAATAGATTAATAGATAGAATTGTTAGAGAAATCAGGGAATGTTACTCCTGCCTACTTTTTCAGTTGGTATTACACTGACTGTTGGTCAGAGATATCTCATACAACCCCACTTCAAAAACCGAAACGTTCCTCAATATATCACAGCAGTATTTGCTAAACTTAAGGCAAATCACTTTAGCTGTTGACAGTGAGCCAATGATCATTTTTACAGTAGAGTCCCTCAATATAAATATATTTTGATTAGAATATCAATATTTATACACCTATGTTAATCCAAACCATGTTTGTGCCCAGGACCATCACTGCACAGAACAATAAACTGATATTACACATTTTGGCAATCTGTTAAGCAACTTGAATCTGCTCTTTGGATCATGGATATGTTATACATGTAAAGGGTTTAAGCC
>CAFUXE010000711.1:139277-156404 GCA_903364295.1 Serranus cabrilla
GTTTTAAGCAACTTGAATCTGCTCTTTGGATCATGGATATGTTACACATGTAAAGGGTTTAAGCCACTTACAATGCCTCTTCGTTGTAACAAACAATATACCTTGAATGTAGCTATGTATGAGTAAAATAACTGCCTATCTGTGAAATTAATGAAACACTATGTAAAGATTTTTTTATTTAAGCCCAAAAATAAAGTTTCTTTTTCATAATTTAAACTTTATTACCGCCGCCAAGGAGGTTATGTTTTTGCCGGCGTGTGTTTGTGTGTTTGTTTGTCTCTTTGTTTGTGTACAAAATAGCTCAAAAAGTACTGCACGGATTTGGATGAAATCTTTGGACAACATGCGTATTGGGACAAGGAACAGGTGATTAGATTCTGGTGGTAATTGGTGATCTGGAACACCATCTGGAATTTATATTGCAAATTTATATTATTGTGTCAGTGGCCATATTGCCTTAATTAACTGCTGTCATCTAGTGGTTGAAATATTTCAATGCCAGTGTGCTCCCAAAATACATGTTTTCAATATAATCCTTCAAGTGTGCAATTTGGTATTGCATAACTGACCCTATTGCCTTGGCAGAGGTCTTTGCTCTCAGAGTGCTTTTCAAGTTTAGGAAATGTTTCTTCTAGTTTGTAAAGTTGTAGCAGACATTGCAGACCTTTACCTGTCTGTAAAGCTACATTCATCTCAGTGACAGTTAAGCATACCTGAGTATTGAATAATGAATGGCTCAGAAAGACAACATTCAAAATACAAAGTATGCACCTTCACTCATTAGGTTCACAACAGTAAACTGACCTGCTCTAAAGTCAGAGTTTGATGTGGTGTCTACAGTACAGCAAAGGAAAGAAACACTTGAAATAGTGAGAGTCAAATTACAACACCAAACTTCTCTAATCTTGTGAAATCTCCCTCCCACATAATGCTTTAACCATTAACTAGCTCATAGGGCTTACAGTTCAAAGTCCACTTCCTACCAACTGTCACTATGCTGTAGACTGGTTGTGGATTTGGTTGTTCTCACTTTGCAGCATTTTTTTTCCAGTTTGTTGACAAATTGCTGAAGATGATTTTTTTTTTGTTTAATTACATGAGTTTGTCGTGTATTGAGCTCTCAAAGCCACCGTTGTTTTTTTAAAAAAAGGGAAGTTCAACTTGATGTAATTCTTCAGGAATGTAATTCTCATGAGGAATTATACAACTATTTGAGGAAGTATGTTAGTTTTTTGCCAACACAGAAAACTCTTCCATCGGGCCAAAAGCAGACCAACTTGAACAAAGAGAAGGAATAATCATGGATGTACACGGATCTCAAGAAAAAAGGTACGTTTTGACAAGGTTAATTACTTTTAGGTAAAAGAATTTTCCTATAGGAGTTATATGTTATCCTACATGTCAGGGTTCTAGTTTTGAGGGTCAGTTAGACCACAGTGAGGTCTGACTCTCTTTCTTTCAACAAAGTGTTGTTAAAACAAAGAATTACAACAAAGAAAACTTCAACATGAGAAATCCATATATGGTTGTTTGGGATTTGGGATTTGGTAGCGTTGTGTAAAAAGTGCTGATAACAACAAGTCGTGTTGAGATTTTCTTTTATGGAGGGAGAGAATAACTCTTATATTAAGCAAAAGTCTTCGTGTAATTTTCTAAAAAAGCAGTTTAACATTTTCAGCACTGCTGCACATTCATTTATACAATGCTGCTTTAAATTACGTAACACACGTGTGATTTGACGCTATCACGCCATGTTTGCGTACCATCTATTCAGGCAGAACAGGAAAAAAGCCATGGCCTCCATCAGTAAGATAACACGTGTAAGTAAGGTAGTAAATAAACATGCCTGTACAAATATTACGTAATAGTGGAAGTGCTGCAGTTTGGGAAGTTACTATTTGTGTACTATGTGTTTGGATGTAGATCGCCTTGTTGAATTGATTGCATCAGAGTCGCGCACGTTAGGAGCACTAGCATTAGCATTGCTACTATGTTGAGGAATTCAGCATTAGCTTAAGCCACTTACTGTTACAGAGGCAGTTTGGTGTTGTAATATAAGCAATATATGACACAATTCTTAATGGTAACACATTTTTGATGATACTGCAGATCTCCATCGAGTGTGTTGACAATGCTGATGGAGTTCTTGGTGTGATCGTCTATGACGATAAAACATTCCCCACTGCTTCACCACAGGTGCGTTTTAAACTGTCTGGTTTTAAGTGCACAGTCACAGCATTTTTTCTGATGAAAAATTTAAATAACTTAACAACTGTTATAAACAAACATATTCAAGTTTTACAAGTGATCCAACTCCTGCAGCTTAAATAGTTACAATCTGTGTCTGCAGAACTGGTGAACTAACTGGATCAAGACACATGTGTGGAAGCAATATTAGTAATCTAAGCGAAGCCAACAGCAGAAATTAAATTAAAAGTAAAATTGTGCATTTACAATGGATATTCTTTGATATTTTTTTGTTTTATTTACTCTCTTTTTCTCCTTCATTTCTAGGGGCCTGCTTTTGGTGCTGGACATGGACCTCACAGGTTACTGTAGTTTACAGATTTATCCACAACACTTCTTACTTTCATCATCTTGAATGAATGTCTCTCTTGTCTATCAAACTCATTTGTCTCTCTGTTGTGTAGTTCTGTGAGACCTTTCCAATCCCCTCGTTATGAGGATGAGGAAACTGCCATGGAGTGTGATCCTCCAGACACTAAAAGTGATTCAACTGGAAGGTAAAGTGGGCTTGCATCTTCGCTTATTCAACTGAGACTTTCTTGATAGACCTTATTTCACAATAAAACAGGGGGGTGTATATTTAGGGGCAGACAGCAGGTCTTGCAGATAGCAGACTTGGGGTGCCCATAGAACCTATTTTCATTCCATTAATTAGCCATAAAAATCAATACCCATCTAATTTTACCAGACAGAAAATTAATGAGATTAACTTTATGCAAAGCTAAAGGGCAGATTCTGTATTTCCCATGCAGCAATGGGACGCCACCTGTATCCTTCACTGATGACGATGAAGTTCCAATGGAGGTGAACTAGCAGGTGTAAGATAACAACTGGTAAGTTGTTTTTAGTGCCATGTGATGATGGTGGATAATGACACATCAGAGCTAGTTTTGCAATATTTTTGCAATTTCAAAACAGAGCTGTAAACTCTTAATTCAATGAATATGTGACTCATGAAACTGACTTTACATCCCTTAGGTTCACTCTACTCAGGAACCCTCTACCCTCCAGATGACCAGATGTCCATGCAATGGCTGCTTAGATGCTTTAGTCTAGAAAGAAAATGGCTGACATGAATGAATGATGGGAGAATGTGTGAATGTGAATACATCTCCATTACTGTTTTGAAAAGTTGAGGCTTCAATTCTCTTTGTGTCAGTACTGTATCCTCATTAACCTCATTTACAGATCAGATCAAAGGGCAAGCTGAACAAATTTGACTGTTTTTTACTGTGTGGTACAGGAAGCTTAAATGTAGGTACTGGTACTAGGTACTAGTAGTATTTTTGCGTATGAATGTATAATAAAATGGTTGTTTGTTCTAAAATTCACGTTGTCCTTGATTGATTATTTGGAAAATGTGTTCGAACATCGTGTTAGAACATGATGTGGGAAGACTTTTTCTCGATTTTACAGGGCCCTGATAGCAAAGATGTTCATTTATAGAAAAACAAGCAATTAATGAATATGGGTTTATTTTTAGTACATTGTTTTGAAAGGCACACCATATTTTTTTTAACTCAATATGAGAGAAGTTAGAAGTTTGCCGTTCTCACCTTTTCTTCCACAGTAAACAGCAGCAGCTCAGGTGGAAAATATGCTGAGAGCAGACAGGAAAAACAATGATTAGTAACATAAATTACCTTTGAAATATTAAATAAGAACTTTTTGTGGATAAAGAAGTCCATATAATAACATACGGCACTTCCTCTACACCAATTCTTGGTAACTTTTTATTTCAAATCAGAAGCTCATCCTCACTATTAAGCAGCTCAGGTGAACGAGTAAGATACGAGCAGATAACAGTAAATAATGCATTATAAGATAAACTTGAATAATGGATAAAATATGACTTACATTGTGTTGCGAACAGTATGTAGCTAGTTACACAGGTGGTTTCCAACAGCACTGTGAAACAAACTCACGCTCTCCTCCTCCTAATTGTTTATCCTTTACTTTAATATTTCTGTTCCTTCTGCCATAACTTTAAGCTAACTATTTCAGCCAATTATCTTGTATTACTTTGAGCTAAAGATGAAGCAAATGGCGCATTGCAAGCTTTGCCAATGCAATGAAAAACGTTCGGAAGTATTATGGACGTCAATAATAATGTATTTATATTTTCTTTTGCTAATTTTCGAAATTTCCATAGCTAACCGTAACATTTCGCTGTACGAAAACTAGTTAGCTAGGACGTTCCTAGACGGTTAGGACAGTTTGGCTATCGTCACCAGTTCTCGCGAGGCTTTGGGTAACGTTAATACTGTAGTCACATCTCGCGAGAGCGAGTTGCTGATACACGCAGATGTTGATAAAAGTTAATTTTCTCCTGATTTGTCCGTTAGAACAATGCCAATTTAGTGTCAGAATATTCATTGAACATGTGGCTTGTCAAAAATGGACCCAATATTTATTTTGGCATCTCTGGGCCAAAAGACTCAAGTCTCCCATTGGAATCAATGCACTCAGGCCCCAGTGCAAAACACTACCTAGGATGTCAGCATCCCTTCGCTTCAGTGACATGTTGGCTGCAAAATGTTTTCAAACAAGAAACCGAGTGACATAAGCTATTAAAAACAGAATACTAAATGCCATAGCGCCTGTTTAATAATACTATAGCCATTTCAAGAAGCAACAATGTGAAACGACAAATACAAGAGTCTGCTGTGTTTCAATATTTGCTGCAATTTCAAAACAGAAGGTGGTAATGTTCAAAAAGTTGAACTGTAAATGAATTTGGACAGACAAAGACAGAACTTCCTGATTTCCCACCATGGGGATCAATGAAGGAATATATTATCTTGTTTTATGCATAGGCCTACTGAAGTATTAGAGAACATGAAAACAACAAAAAGAGATCAGTGCACTTTTAAAATTTAATAGAATAAAACCTGAAACAGCAGTTGCATAGAATCGAGCTGTGTGAATCCCAGTACCAGTTATTCATTTCACTTGGTTGAGGTAAGATTTATAAGGCCTCACAAAGCGATTTTAGAGACATTAAACCTGGAAGCTACAAGCTACAGTGCATACCTGCTTGAACACTTTTTTTTTTTTAAAGAGCATTCTTATATGAATACTGGAAACATAAGACTTTGTACAAAAAAAAAAACAGCTGTACCAAAACCCTCATTCACAGCCATTGCTGTGACACAAATATACATTCAAACCTCCCAACAAAGAGTAACACAAACAAGCACTTTGTTCATTGCGAGGCAAACACTCTTACAAGAACAACAAAACAGACAAATAAAAATTAAAATGAAATGCAAGTCAGGAGCTGCAGTAGTAATCTTTTCTGAGGCACATCTGTGGGAGCTGGAATTGGCTGCTGGGGCGTCTGGCTTTGTAACATTTTTGGGGTCAGATTGACAGGATCAGAGGTGGAGGCGGCCCTGACTGCGTCTGATATGGAGCGGAACCTGAAACAGAGGTGTTAGATTAGTAAACCTGCAGACAGAGGTGTGTGTGTGTGTGAGTATGAAGTGTGTGTCTGTGGCAAACTAACCTTGGGTGTTTCTGGACTGCCAAATGGTGAGAGTTCTAGTGAGTTCTCTTTATCAGAGGAGTTGTTGTGACGATGCTGGGCGAATTTCCTCTTTAGCGCTTCAGCGATGAGAGCTGCTGGGTCACTAAGCAACGCTGCTCCGCCCTTACTGCGTCTCTTCCTGACGGGTGTCCACCCGGGTGACCTGCAAAGAACAGAAGGGAGAATGGTTTCTTGTTGTGTACATCGGCAGAAAATAATTTTTAAAGCAACACTAGGACATAAACAATCATATACAAGTGAAGCTCTATCGGATATTGTGATGCACCGGTATCCAATCAATTCCACTGCCTACCTCTCCACTGAACGCAATTTAACTTGATTCAAGTCCTTGAGAACATCCAGCATGGACGGGATCCCTTTCACTTCTGAGTCCTGGGGCTTGAGATGACCCTTGTCAAGGTTTTTCTCGTTGTTCCTGCGCTGGCGGAGCAGCTCCATTACAGACGGAGACTCGGCTGAGTGGGCGGGGCACGGAGGAAGCGGCGGTGGAGGTGGAGGCGGTGGAGGAGGCGCAGCACAGCGAGGCGTGGAGGTGAGAGCGGGTGGAGGGGGAGGAGACATCAAATGCGTGTCTGGAGTATTCTGGGACTCAGTCAGACCTAATAAAATGTTAAAAGAGCAAAAAACATGTATTGGTAGGTCACAGCGTAACACGCTGAACATATCTGTGAGAAGAAGAGACACAAAGAGTGTGTACCTGAGGCTGGAGAGGCAGTAACGATCAGGGCTATCTGAGCTCGTAGCTTGAGCAGCTCGCTCTCCAGCGCTGTGATCTTCTTCAAAGCTTCTGGCTCAGCTGTCGGCCTCACAGGTGGGCCTCCTCTCTGGGCTTTCTTCTGGGCCGGTCCCGGGTATCTGACCACATCCCGATTTACAGCACTCCGCTTTATTGGAGGTAAATGGTTCCTATGGAGACAATGCATTTGTTTTAAGATTGAACATGTTTCCACCCAAAACAAATCAAATGTTTGTTTTTTTTAAGGCTGCAAAATACATAAATCCATGCAGATATGCATTTTCCAGATGAATCAGGGAGTAGTGATGGATACAGTTTTCCAAAACACTGCCACAAACCAGAGTTGGGATGCCATTTAAAACGTAAATAAAACTGAACACAATAATTTACAAATACTTTTGGACATATGTTCAATGAAGAAAGCAAGTTTGGGTAAAATAAATGAGCTGCACTATTGGAAAGCCGTTACATTAATGTTGCTCCTGCTGCAGCTTCAGCTTTGCTGCTTTCAACAGTAACGTGGAGGCCTGTCTCTTAACAGATCATGAATGCATAAATTGAAAAATAAATGTAGTGTGATTACTGACTCAGAATCTAACGGAGTAATGATTTTCCCTCAATCACCAATAGTGAAAAAGTGCAGTAAGTCTCACAAAGATTACAGCCAATTCAGAGCTTCTCTTTACATCAGTCACAAGATTAGATGCATTTAATGTGCTGATGTTTGAATGCTGCAGTTAACTGCTGACTCATAACTGTAATATTTTGACAGATAACATCATAGATCATCACTATTTTGCTGATATTATGAAAAAAATGTGTTATATAATCAACAGCCAGTATTGTTTTGTGCTCTCTGTACTTGCACGGTGAAACATTACCACAACTGTGTTTGTATTGTGGCCATTTGTGTCCTTACCTGGTCTTGGCAAAGCTCTCCCCCTCATCCTCAAACACCCACAGGACGTCAGCGAACGAGGGGATGGCGGGAGTATCCACAGTGACGTCGACATAACCGTGCGGCTGATAGGTGACCAGAGGGATCTGAGGACCAAATACAGACAGGTAAGAACACAGGATCAAAGAGATCAACTAAAGTTTTAGTTTATTCAAAAACACAAGTCCTCCAGTACCTGAAAGTGGACTCGTGGATGAGGTGTCAGAGGGAGGTTGGTCCCAATCATCCGCACAATGCTGCGATACTGACCGCACAGCTGACTGTCCCACACTGGAACCAGCTAGAAGCAGAACAAGACACACACAATGCAAGCCTTAGAAACTACCACAGTGAGTTATCTTTGATGAAGAAAAAGTGCTGTAACACTGCTGTGATTTTCCTTTAGCATCCATAAAAACAACCAGTAAGCCCCTTGATATCCCTCGATGACATCATTACAACAGAAGTGCGTCTGTGCGCTCACCATGTCAGGAGGCACTCCAAAGTACTCCAGGACGGCGCACAGCACATCCAGAACATCCTCTACTAAAGACATTGGAAGGGCTTTTTCATGCACCAGCTGAGGACTGCAGAGATCCTGTTTCTGCTGACTGACTTGGGAAGAGGCCAACACAGAGTGGATGGCACCAAGTCACATATTTTACACCTGAAACAAAACAAAACATACAAAACCACGACTATAAAATAGAACAATTTAAAGTCTGTACTTGCATCCCTGAATACAGCTCTGTTCAGATTTGATATGTAAAATAGCACTCTTGGATTCAACTTCATTGTGTTTTTTTAATCTTCTGTTTATTCAATTTCGTTGTTAAATCTAATTATTTTTATATTTTCTAAGTATTATTTATTTAATTAATATTTTTTTTAATGTATTGCCAAGTTTGTTTATAATGTTTTGTGTTTCTCTTGTCTTGTCTTTATACTATGTTATGTCTTGTTCCTATGTATTAAACACTTTGTTTTGCCTTGTTGAAAGGTGATTAACAAATAAATGTACCTGATGAGTTGAAACTGCCTGAAGCTAAAATATTTTAAAAATGGCCATGGACCATTTTTTAACTGTTATTTTAAAAGATAGGCTACATGGTACCAAGTGTGACAAAACTGCCATATCATTTAAGATGTACCATAATATGACCATATGGTCAAATTACAGTGATTGCTGATAGGATAACTTACCAAATTGAATGCATTTTCTTAGTACAGTTCTGAGGCAGTTGTACTTTACTTGACCATTTCTGCATATTTTAACTTTAAACTTCTACTTCACTAAATTTTGAGGGCAAATAAGGTACTTTTTACTCAACTATATTTGGCTGACAGCTTTAATTACTTTTCAGGAAAAGAAAATTAGCAATTCAAAATCAATACGTATGTTTATAAATGAAAGCACATAAAATTATATTTAGTAACAAGTACTTTTACTTTTGATACTTTAAGTGCATTTTAACGCTGACACTTTTGTACTTAGCTTGAGTACATTTTGAAAGCAGGATATCTATTTGTATGTATTTTGCAGTGTGGTATTAGTGCTTTTACTTCAGTAAGGACTCTGAACATCCCTTCCACTACTGGGTTTATAATGTGTTAAAATGAATTAAGCCAAAAAGCAACAGCTTAATTTTAGTTTTAAGGGCCCTGTTAAGATGCTATGTTCTGATGGCGGCAGCTGTACATTACACATAAAAAAAGCATCACTATGAGTTTAAATAGACAGAAAGTGCAATGTATAAGACGGTATTGAAAATCCTACGGTTTCGATCTCTAGATACCCTGGTATACCATAATACTGCCTAAGTCTTTTATAGGAGTAATCAAAGTAAATGTATACATTGTTGACCAAGTATATTTAAATGTGTTCATCTTAACAGGTCTCAACTGTAAGGTGATGATGATTTTAGTCATGCCCTGCCCCATAGATAAACAACTGACTAATAATCAAACAGCTGCAAGCATTACAATGAAAAGTAAAAAGACTGTGGCTACACTCTGGCATTTTCAAAACAAACCATTTTGGATGGCAACTTTAATTTCACAAGCCTCTGTAGTCCATTATTGAGGTTGTCTCGGAAAGTCTCCACAGCGCTACATTATCGATGCAACTGTGAAAGGGTCACCTGGTGACATCACAAACGGATGCTCAGGGAGACGGTTTGCTCCGCCGCTGGATGCTGACTCGACAGTGAAACCGCACTGGATCAGCACAACGGATACTTAAGCGTGGATTTTAAGCTTTAACCTCAACAGAGTAACCTCTCCGTTAAAGGCAGAGCTGGTAGTCCGCACAGGTACCGCAGTGTGTCCCTCACAGCTGCATGGTTCATCAAAAGTAAACCGCGATACAAAGAAACATGCGGGATAAATGGAAGCATGTGTGTACTTACCTTGGACTTTTCCGGTCAAAGCGTGCGTTAGTATCTACATTTATCCGATATCCTAAGAAAAACACATTAATATAAACTGTGACTGCTGATAAACACTAAGAAAGTGCAGCTTTCCTCGCAGCTCACGCGTCCAGGCTGCAAGTCTGTGAAGTCAAATAAAGCTGCAGCAGCAACGCCTGTTCTGATTGGCTGTAAAAGCAGAACTACAACGAGAGCCAATAGGAGTGGGCGATCGTGCAGCGTAGCCAACGGCTGGTCGACCAATTACGCGTCACAGATACCTAGCAGCACCAAATTTGTATTTTTGTACACGAGCTACTTCGTTTCTAGGTAAGAAAACATCGCTAAAAACAATTTTTTACCAAATTTTCAGCACTTTTCAGACATCTATATTAATATTTGTTGTAGCATTCACACAGTTGTATGTTTAAACGGCGCAGTGAAGCAAATTAAAATGTCTTTTTCCGAAGTTTCACATCTTCCTCACGTTTCAAAAGTAGCTAACGTTAGCTTCTGTAGCTAGCAACAACGTTAACGCTAGCGTAACGACTTGACAGGACAACTTTAGTTTAGTGTTTATAAACTAGCTTTGTAGCTTAATGCTGTTAGTTTAAAAATATATAACTGATCTTAACGTTACTTAAGCTCACCCAGTTATCTGTAACGCTAACTATTACTTTCTTCAGAAGCGAGTTAGTTCAACGCTCACCATAACAGATTTTGCCCACCATGACTTTAAACTAGGCTAAATACACACTTGCATAACTTTTCCATTCCCACTCTCAGGTCTGGTAAAGTTAACAAAGATGATGGATGCATTGTCTGTGGTGAGTCAGCTGCGGGATCTGGCATCTGAGCCACAGAACCGCGAGGTGATAGTCCAGGACCAAGGCTGCCTCCCCGGGCTGGTTCTCTTCCTGGACCATCAGAACCCAGAAGTACTCCTTGCAACTCTTCAGGTGGGCGATAGACGCTGGACTGGTGCTGCTCGTGGTTGTAATTTACTACTGCTGTTAAATAACTCAACACATTAAATGACCATACTCTGTTTATGCGCGTGTACTATACATTGTAATGTGTGGGTTATTTGGGTGTACATGTTTGCACAAATGCAGTGTATATGAGAAATTCTATTCTGTCTTCCTTTGGTTCTCAGACCCTGCGCTACTTGGCTGAGTTGCCCCCCAACATCCCCACCATGAAGAATGAACTGGGTATGATGGTGAGCTTGGAGACCCTAACTGGAAGGTGAGGGCTGCTCCATAAAACCTAGGATAAACTTAGCCAAACCATCAGGCTGAATTGACATTTAATTTCTCTTTAGTAATTTTAATCTTGACTCAAATATAATGTTTCTCTGTATAGGGATGGCCTGTCTGTTGACATCACATGCCTGGCTCAGGAGGTGTTTAACATCCTGAATGCACCTGCCAATCCTGTACCACGTACACCTGAGAGGGAGAGGAAGAAGAAATCCCAGTTCTTCATCAACTCCACCAACAAGAAGGCCAAGTCTGTCACTCTGCACATCCAGGGGCTGGACAGCACTGTGAGTAGGCTAAACACACACACACACACTCTGCCGACTATTATTATTATTATTTCTATAATGGTAACTAATAGTGTCCCTATATCTTATCAAGGACCAGCGAGGCTTGTGTGAGGAGGCTCTTCTGAAAGTCAGAGGAGTTATCAGCTTCACCTTCCAGATGGCTTCAAAGAGATGCACTGTCCGCATCCGTTCAGACCTGCCCACTGAGGTAACACACAAAGGCAAACAGGACTTATAAAGTGCAGCAAAACAAGGTCACACTGACTTAAATGTGAAAGGAGTAAAAAAAACACCCATGGGATTCAGGGCTTAATAAAATGTATTCATATCATTCTAGTATTATTCATCAGCTGATCTCTGGTCGATGTCTATTAACTCCATTAACTCCTTAAATTTTCAGAGTCTGGCATCAGCCATTGCGGCCACTAAGGTGTTGTCAGCCCAGCAGGTGGTGAAGAATGAGGCAGGAGAAGAGGTGAGTGGTGGTCTCACAGTACACGTTACAACTGCTAAAGACTGTATAGTATTTCAGTATCCTTGGGGAATAAACTAAGAGTTGTGGGTATGAGTTCAAGCTGTCTTCTTAAGTTTTCTCCTCTCAAATGGGTTTCTTTAGGTTTTTATCCCTCTGAACTCTTCTGGAGTGGAAGTGCCGAAAAACTCAGCTATACCAGACTACCTCCCAGAGGAAGAGGAGAGCCCAGAGAGGGAGGTCGACCGGGCGATTTCCCGCACCACAGCTAAAGAAGATTCTACCGGAAGCTGGCTTAACGCTGCCGCTGGTTTCCTCACCAAGACATTCTACTGGTGAGACTGTGGTGTTTGATTTCTGGAGATCCAGTGACACAAAATGGTGCTAAAAGACTTTTCCTTACCATGGTGTTTGTTACTGGAGTGGACATTACTGGATATTAACACACCACAGACCAACATCCTGGCTTTGTGTGTGTATAGTCTGAACTTCCATCAATTCTTGTGAAAAACTACAAATGTGCAAAAGCACTTCTGGTTTAGTGAATGGAGGCACAAACACTTGAAATATATCTTTGGTCTCTGGACTTAATGCTGTTTTCTATCCTCTCTTACATGTAAATATTTTCTTCAAACCTCTTTCAAAATGCCCATTTTCTCGACGTGTAAAAAAGAAATGCTACTTTTCGATACAGTTGGAGCAGTATTTTCTGTATATCCTGCTGTTTGTTGGTAGTTGTTTTGGTTTATTCTAAAATAAATCTGGAGAAGGTTGTGTTCAATGTCCACTGTAAATTCTTTTGATTATTTCCCAACTATTATTCTGTAGTTCAAAATCATTAGAATACCAAATCAGGGAATAGGTAATCAATTCAAAAAGTTTTATTTACTTGCCAAACAGTACAGCTGCAACAGTTGTACAGTGATTTCAGATGGTTACAAGTGGTTCAGAGATCTCATCCCACAGCCCCTCCATTAGATGAAGGGCGTTAGTTTTCAAAGCTGTGTGGTCAGTCTTAGTAAAATATATCCACTTTTAAACATAACTTATAGGATATTTATGTATAATGTAATTTACAAGCAATTTCTTTTCAAGCTCAGTCAAGTTAAGATGTTGAACAGTTTATGAACCACTGGCAGAAACCAGCACAACATAAAGACATGGGTAATCTTTCTGAAGTTTCCATCCATTTTGGTGTTACTGCAAGAGTTGAATAAAGAAGTGCAAAGGTTTAATAATGCTGAGAGCAGCATTACTGCGAGTCGAGTGTAAAAGATGGAAGTGTGATAATTGGGTTTTCAGTGTTTTAATCCCCCTCGTTTTGTCTTTCATGAATACAAAGCTGCATAAAGGACCAATTGTTTGACATTATAGCTCTTATGACATACCTGACATAACATTTCATCATGAGCTTTCATAATTTTAAAATAAATCAAGCATCAGAAGCCACAGGAGACTTATGTCAAAGCTCACTCTGGGAATGCTTCTCTTCATTTCACCTCATTCTCTCTACACTGCGATGCGTAAGGCATAGGAGCATCAAAATTAGCAGCATTTCTCCTTAAATCACAATGATCCAACAAATCAAATTATTTCAGAATTAACATCACCCGCAAATTATTTTAAATAATTTCGTATTTGCTCGGCCAGAAACAAAAAGTCAACCTCCAACGCAAGGTGGCTAAGCTACAGCGGACTGGCTGAGTTAGACAGAGTGACAGGATGCAGCAATGATGGGGGGAATAAAAAGGATAAACAAATGTAAGTAAAGGGCAGAAATTTATAGAGACAGTAAGGGGACATGTGGAAGAAAATAATAGGCAAAAAAATAAATAAAAACTTTTGCACCCAACTGAGAAACGTTTGCATTCTTTTGCAAAACTTTTGTCCTTGCACAATTATCTCCACCTATTTATTTTCTTCTCATGTCCCCTTTGGGGCTCCATAGGACTTAACTTCAAAGCAGATCTTTTTTTTTCTCAATTTAAACAAAGACAATATTGAGGACGAAACAAAGAATCACATTTCATCTGTACAGCAATTAAATAAAACTAAACAAAAAAAATCAGTAGTTTACACCCTAATTCTCATAGGTTGAGAACAGTATTTTCATTTTGTCATTATTTAACTTAAACTTCATGATACTCCATGAACGCCCCCGCCTCACCCCAATAATAACCTCTATAGTCTTAAACACTGTAGACACAGCAAAAATATATTACATTACATGACACTTTCCTGCAGTCGTAATACAACTTCATGCACTGGCATCATTCCTATATCCATTCTCTTCTGTAACATTTCAATAGAAATGTTGGAACTTGAGAATTATGAGGTTCCAGTTAAAGAAAGTGAATGAAACCTTGTAATTCGGAGCCTGTTTGTGCGATTTCCAGTCAAAACGTCACATTTCTGATTTTTGTCAATCGGATTACAGTGTGTTCTACAGCAACAAAAAAATCTCTTCAAGTATCATGGCTGAAGACTTTACAGCTGATCTCAGTTTACATTATTATTAGTCTCTCATTCACACTCGACACTCATTCAATCCTCCTGTGATTTCAAGACATTTGCTTCAGAATCAGGGCTGGTTGGGGCTGTACACGGAACAATAAGACCGAGTGTCGTCGAGGTCAGAGACAGAGAGACGGTCTGTCCCCCAGAGAGATTGTGGAGGAGAAAGTAACTTCCCTCTGGGGACGCTTCGGGGAGATCTTTGGAGTCACCGTCTTTGGGAAATGGCTGCAGGTGCTCTTCTGTCGTGGGAGGGTGAGAAAGTTAACCTCTGGAAGGGTCTGGCTGTGACGCTGCGAGTCCTTCCTTTGATTCAGTCCAACAGCTCTGTGTTACCTCTCTCCGGCCATCTCACTTCCTGTCTCTCTGGGTGTGGAGTCATCTTGGTGTAACAGAGCATCAGGCAACGTCTAAAAACCAAGAGCAACACAGAAACGGTCAGCTGCTGTAAAAGTCAGGGTAAACTAAAAAACCCACCTCTGAACTGACACCACACTCCTGAGTGAGTGTGTTATTGTTATTGATCTTGGTGTTTCATAAAGTTAGTTCAGACTCACCAAAGTCACACAATAATTAGTAAAATTACTGTTTTTGTCAAAGGAGTCTGGCGGCTTTAAAGAAAGCAAAAGAAAGTCAATTTAAATGTCAGTTATAAGCAAATGCTTATAAGGACACAGTGTGTGAAGCTAAGAGGAAGGGAAGAATGAAGAGCTGAAAGATGCACAAAAATTATATATATATATATATATATATAAAAAGCTACACACAATGAGAAAACAGGAAGTGACTGGCATATTTAATGCTTAAATTTTGTGCCTCCAGAAAACGCTGGGGGACGTGATATAAACACGTACATCATCAGGCTTCTATTCACAGATTTGAAAAGCTTCCTGACCTGGTCCCTGCTGGGCTGATATGTCCTCTATTCCGCTTAGAGGTTTTAGGAGACCGTTCTCCCTAAAGGCTAAGACAGGAACTCTCTCCTCCTCTTCCTCCTCCTCCTCCTGCTGCGGCTCCTGTCCCTCAGGAGGAGCCAACCTGGAATGTGAAGGCAATACGATCACCTCTTCAAACTCCCCGTTCTCCCTGGAAAAACAAAGGATAGGAAATAAGGTGTTACAGTCATTAGAGTCATCTTTGTGACAATCTACAGCCAAAAACACTTTAATATGATGTGTTGTGTTTTCTGTGCATGTGGTGTACCTCTGTTCAGGAAGGCCGAGTGCTGTGGTGCTGGGATTTGTGTCCGGTTGGCGACTATTGCCGTTGCTATTGTGTGTTGGTGACGCAGTCACTGTAGATGCACTGGGAGCAGCAGGGGTCACTGATGAGGAGACAAATCAAGACAGCATTCAGAAGCTTCACAGGAACAACTGCAGTGGATATATGTAAACTCCTGTGTCTCGCTGAGGATATTTTCGGCTTGTAAATTTTTGTTTTTTGGCTATGTTTATGCACACAGAATGCATTTTAACTAAGGTCTGAGTTTGTGGAAGTTCAACTTCAGCTCCTATAATGAGTCTATAATAAACTGTCTCTGAAGGACAAAAATGTCCCAGTTGAAACTCCTTAAAACCACAAATTTTGATTGCAAAATATGCAAAATATTTAATATTAATAATTGCCCTCCAAGATAACAAGTAGGATTTAAAAAAAATCTCAAATAAAAATAAATTAATAAATAAAAATGCATCAAGTGTCAGTGTTGCTAGTCAATGACCAATCACACGCTGTCAAAAATAAAATGTCGCCAATTATAAAAATTAACTTAAAAACAACAGGGGTATTATGTAACAAACTGGCATTTAAGTTAAAATTCTGCATTTAATGAAATTTTGGTAGTTGTGGGTAATTTCTGAAAATGGTTAAAAATAATATGAATATATAATTTTATAGCAGTGCTTTGACGCAGACATTTGAGAGTTCAGGAACAACAGCAAAGTTATATTGCTGCAAAAGATTATTCATTTTAAAATCATGTACACACGTATGATTATATAAAAAGGTAGATTCAGTTACCTGCATTGCCTCCATTGCTGTTTGGAACAACTTTCTAAAGAATGGAAAGAATAAAAAGAATGAAAACTGGAACTAATGGGTTCTTTATGGTGAGTCAGCGGCACATTTCTTTTTGCATTTACCTTCTCTGCTGCGTCTGAACGTCTTGTTCTCTTCATGATCTCCTCCAGACGCTGGTAAATTAAACAGAGCTTTTACATGCACTGCACACGAGGACTATGATGAGCATTTCATTTGAATATAAACATGCTCACCTTTTTTCTCTCCAGGCGTTCAGCCTCCTCTTTCTGAAAGTGTTTCTCTCTTTCCTGCCTCAGTCGCTCCGCCTCCTCCCTCTGGCGAGACTCTTCCTCCTCTTTCTAACACACACACACACACACACAGTTTATTCTGAGATCTCAGACATGTTTGGTGGTGGTCTGCCAAGTTAAGTCTTCAGTTGACACTTTTTCTGACCTGTTTCTCTGCCTCCTCTCTCTCTTTCTGAAGTCTCTCTTCCTCCACCTTCCTCTCCTCCTCCTCCTTCCTTCTCATCTCCTCCGCCTGCCGCTGAGCCTCCTCCTCTCTCTTTGCCCGCTCCTCGGCCTTACGGCGAGCCATCTCTTCCTGTGCCAACCTGTGCAGACACAAAAATGAATCAGTCAAGATGCAGAAACACACACCTTGCACACTACTCTGGATCACACACACAC
>CAFUXE010000711.1:168039-187185 GCA_903364295.1 Serranus cabrilla
CTCCATAATCTGCTCCCAAAGGCAAAGGGTTCTTACTTGGCCCATGCTACACCTTTCTACCAAGTTTAAAAAATCTTAAAAATAGTTTTTCTATAGTCCTGCTGACAAACATACTAACCACACTGAATATCAATAAAAATGAACCACACAATGAAAGTCAAAGTTTGTATTCTAACATTGTCAACTACTACAAGTTGCCCTAAATAGTTACAAGTAATATTTATGCATTATTTATTACATGGAGATAGTATTTGTTCAACAGCTTCATCTCTGCATACTCTGCAGATAGAAACTGATTTGTAGAAAATAACTGCAATCCAAATAGAAAAGTGATAATTGCAGTTAAATGAGAGTATTACTGGCATCCTCTCACCTTAGCCACTAAACGCCTTTTATTTAAATAAAGAAGAAGATTTCAGTCATTTACACTGTATCTTTCTTTCGTTTAGGCTAGTATATATTTTGTTTTAATATGAACACATATTAGTAAAATACCAGTTTAAAATGTGTCACAGGTCAAAAATAGTTTGACTTTCATTTTGTGTGTGTGTGAGAAAGATATTATTAAAACAAGCAAGACTGAGAAAAACAGTATGCAAAGATTAAGAAGGGTTTGCCCAAACAAATGTAAAGTTAACCACTGTCTTTCTGACTGCATGTGCTGCCTCTGCTGAACTCTCCAGCTCTACTTTTGGCAACATTTGCAGCAGGACTTCTGCAGTGGAGCCTGACAGGAAACAAAGTGGGCTAAAACAATATATACTGTGCTGCCTGTGTTCTCAGATGTGTTGCCCGTGTGTTGCAGTGTTTCCTCTCAGCTATTGATTAATGGCACGATCAGGCTGAGAGTGACTCAGCACTTTCAGGTCAGCCTCCTGGAACCAGAGCTAAGCATTGGGTCTAATGCGGAAACAGATGGGCCTGTCCCAAATGTTCCAAAAATGACAACAGGTATACACCATCGTGATTTGTGGTTAAAACTGCTTAATTAGTTAAAGATCCAAAGAGCGATAGTATTTAGGTGGTCACTGATTAACTGTATGCAGAGGTACTGTGTGTGTGTGCAGACTGTTCCAACACTTCCTCTGTGTGTGAGTGTGTTGGAGACTGAGTCAAGTCTCCACAGAGACCAGTCTGTCCCAGAAGGTTGGAGCCTGAATTAAAGCAGTCACACTGACACAGACTACACTGACAAACACACAGACTCTACCTAAAACAACACAAGCTACACACACCTCTCTCTCTTCTCTCCATGGTTTCTTTATCTTTTCACCTCAGTGACATGTTAGCTCAGTGGGGTAATTAATGATGCTGGTGGAAGAGAGGAGCAAAGTGCAAGTCTCATGTCCACTGATAACACTCCACTCATACAGTTTTATGAACAAGCTCAAGTTTAGAGCCCAACCAATGCCAATACTAGATATTAGAGGGGGGAAATCAGTGATATTTCCATGTGGATTGTGCACCGACTACTCTGCAAATGTACTCAGAGAGCTACTTTCTCAAAAATAGAAGAAAAAAACAACTAACACCATTTCTAAATCACGCAAAGCAACAATTTCTGCATCATATATTGTGTAAAAACAGTTTTCACAATGGCACATATTATCTGTCAACCAATATATCTTTTGAGTTCTAGATTATACAATAATAAAGTATTGAAAGTACAAAATCTATTTAAAAAAACTAAAATTTTCCACCCAAGGCTGCACAGATAAAGCAACAAGAAGGAATATCAACTCGTCCTCAACATGTGGCTGTTTTCTATGCAAACACTTTATGCAGGTTAATAAAGAAAAAAGAATAAAAATGATCCTAATCCTATCTGTTCCTATGACTTATTTTTTTTGGTAGAAAAGAGGTATAAAGTATCTGTTTTAATGCTAACTTTATATTCATGACAGCCTTAATGGCTACACTTTTCAGTTGGTGATGTAGCATATAATGTTTTAAATCTAACTTGCTGATGGTGTCTCCACCCAAACTTATTGAGATATTTTGCGGTAATTCACAAAGGACATGCTGGACAAAGACATGAGGTCATAGCTGCAGAGGTATTGCATTTCGCAGTCTTTGGGACATCCACGGAGGTGTGTACACAAGTATTAGCAGGTCTACCCTACCCTGCCTCAGGTGCACCGGCACTGGAACTGGTTTCATCGTGGCTATTGTTGTGACAGGAAAGGCTGGGCTGGGACAGGTTACAATACTGTCTAGTCAATCCAATCCTTCCCCTCAAGTGATTTTCCTGAAGCTAAAGATTAGCTCATTGAGAGGCAAGGCCATTGTGCTGCAGCCAAACACTACACTGGAAATTTGTGAATGGCTCTTCGGCGGGCAGGTCGTTTGTGGAAGTTAACTTCTTGTGAGTGATGAAGTGGACGTTCTGACAGGCTGAGTGGAAAGTTACACAATAAAGCCAGCAGTGAGAGGCTAAAGGAAGAAGCACTTTTCTTAATTTGACAGCTTCAACTGGAGCACTTCACTTTAAAGTGCAGGAAACGCTCTGAACCACACGAATAACAAATTATCCCCGTTTTTACAAAGTCTGTAGGTATGTAGATAAATCATGTATACGTTCAAGGCCCTTTGTAAGGATACTCTTCTAATAACAGTGTTATGTCTTACAGATTGCCATAAATTGGACATATTTTTCCTCCTTTGAATCCGTGACATTGTTCTGTTCTGTGTTTCTGTGGCAGACTTTGTCAAAACAGGAATAGTTATTCGTCTGGTTTAGAGCCTCCACGTCAGTATGTCAAAGTAAGAATAATATGTCCAGTTTACAATGACTGATACATAGCAATCCCTAAGACAAAACACTATTATGACAATAGTATGCATGCAAAATGTGTTAAAAGTCAACATGATTGAGCAACATAACCTACATACCCACTCCCACTGAAGGATTATTGTGGATCAAGGTTCATGGTTCACAGTTTCTTTATTAGTACCAGAAGGTAATTTGGTTTTGCAGACAGGAAATGCAGCAATCCAAAGGTTAAAAGCAAAACAATGTACAATACATAACGATAATGTATAATTTAAATTGTTTCAATATTCATTTTCTACAATATTGATACTTATTTAACTGCTCTCTCTTCTGTTTTCTACAGCCTTTACTGCTAATAGCCAAGAGAAGAAGAAATTGTCAATATAACGCTTGTATATTTATCATGCAATAAAAATGCAGTATAGTAATATGATACAATGAAAAATAGAATATATAAATGACTAACAAAGAGGAGAATCAATGAAAACAGGTGTGTATATTACAGCACACAGTACAGTAGGTGTGCAAAGTGGCACAATGTGGGCTGTAGTCACATTACTCTAATACTTTACCAATGTAATTTGAATAACAGCCGGAGGTCCCCTTATCAACACATTTACATATATGACACACACTATATCCTCTGATGCAGTAGATAATGTCGAATGACGTGTCATGTGTGTTTGATACTGGCCCTGCATGAACATATATTATATTACAACAAATGCTTGTGTGCAAGAATGTGAATGAAACATAAAATGCATTTGTCTGTATCTGTCAGCCTTTACCAGTCAACATCCATGATCAACTCTCACTTATAACACTACAGCCAGTCCAGCCCTCCTCTACAAATACACAGTAATGGGTTTGACTGAACAAAACTTTCAGCCTCACTTTGACTGAACTTGGAAGTGGCTTTGCACAGCTAATTTTTTCCCAGACGGAGCCAACAAAATACAAGACAAAGACATGACTTGGGGTCATCCTGCATGTAAGAAGAGGTCAACAGAGGTCAAAGGGCATCCTGTGGCTCAGAGTGGCAGATGACGCTGTGTGCAAATCAGGGCAGTACCGGGTTTTAGTTTGGGTATACTTTTATCCTAAGATGACTTATATAACTTAAATAAATAAATCATTGTATAGAAAGACGCTGGAAAAAGTGTGCTGAGATTTGAATGAAGTGTTCAGCTGTTACACTTTGAAAATTAATTGCTGGCTTCATTTTATGACAACTGAAATTAATTTGCTTTCACGTCCCATCCTACATCATTTTTTGGCATATTTGTGAACAAAATCTAGTATTTATGCTGCAATCACTGCTCTGTGCAAACGATGTGAAACTGAACTATCAAAAATGTTTACACATTATTCCTTGGTCTCTCAATACACCATCACTCGCTGCAACCGTATACTGCGTAGGTGTAGTTTCTCCTGTTGCATCTCACCTCTTCCATCTGTTGTTGTCATTAAACAAACAAACCAGAAAGCAGAAAGTATATTTGCTTGTGCGCAGCAGGCAGCCATTTAACAGCCTTCGCAAACACACCAGAGACCATATTTTATTTGCAGCATTGTGCTAGCTCCCATCCCATGATCATACAAACTCCCTGACTAGCTTTTGCTTTCTCCATCTTTTATAAACCAAGAGGAAGAGAGGGATTCACAAAAGGTGCAACAGTATTGAAGAAAACAGGAAAAATGCCTAGTCTAGTCCTGTATGTTTCAGCTTTATTTCAACCCACTGGATTTAAGAAGAAACTAGAATTCATGTGGTCCTGATGGTCTTATTTCTCAAATTAGGAAGTTGTTCGTGTTCAGTGTTCATGAGCTTTAAGTCGTAATGTGGAAACATCATGGACACTACAAAGATGTATTGTATTGCTCAGTGCATATAAACAACACTTTGATAGCTGTTTCAAATATTTGCATAACAACAAAGAGCAAAGGAAGCAGATCAGGTGAGTCATGAAATGTGATCCGGAAACTATTTTTTTCTCCGATTTAATTCATGCAGCACAAAAGCCCTATCTCGCATTGCTAACGAAAGTGGAAATTAAGTCCTGTACCCAACCCATAATTTTGATTCACTCCAAAATTTATCAGGTTCTTGCTTGGCCAAGTTTCATGACAATTCAGCCAGCAGTTTTTCCATAATCCTGCTGATGAACAGACTAACCATGCAGAAAACATAACGTCCTTTCATGAGATAACAACAGATTTACAATTGTTAGGGGTTTCCAAATCCATATGAGTAAAGAGGTGTAGGACTCGTAGCCTTTCTGTTGCATGAGGAATGTTTATAAAAATATGTATCTAACCTGCAGTAGATACAAACACACTGATATTAAAACTGGCTGTGATCCCAAACTGAAACTGGCAGACTGCACTGTACTCTTTTTCTTTCCCTACCCTGCACCTTGTGCAATCTGTGCCAATTTATAAATGAAATATGCAGAGGTCCTGGGATCAAATCTCAAGTCTTTACCTGGAGTTTGGTGCATTATTCCAGGGGTGTCAATGCCAGGATGGGACCTGTTGAACCCCTTTCTGGCGTCCCACTCCAGACTAGTCAGATCGGAGGGCCAGAATCAACATTCCTACTTCCTGCAAACATCCTACACAGTGGTAGTTAAGCTCAGATCCAAAGTCCATGGTGCAATGAGGGGTATACGAAGGAAAAAGCAAAAAGAAGAAATTCCAAACAACCGAAAAAAGGGACCGCCCAAAACTCAACTTGTTTCAGAGCAAAGGGGAATACAGAAAGGGAGAAAGAGAGAGGGGTCAGCTTCGGTCGGTGTCACTGTGGTTGAGAGCCGACTGACTGTGAGACAGGTTGTGGCGACTCTCCAACCCCCATCCTTTTGTCCATGTGTGTGCATGTTTATGTGTGTGTGTGTGGGTAAAAGAGACAGAGAGTGAGACATAGGGAGAGTGTGACTGTTTAATCTTCCCCTCCCTCCCCTAGTGCCGGACTGTGTGTGTGTGCGTGCAGACGCTCCCCACCCCCAATCTATCTGCATTCATTGGCAGTCAGATTAAATGGTCAGAGTTAATGCTGTGCTGTCCGGGCCAGTGCAGGCGAGCACGCTGTGGGGCTCCTGCCTCCCCTGCAGCCTGAGAGGATTAGCCCGCTGCTAATGCTAAGCTAAACGCTAAGCTCCAGTCAACAGAGAGGCGAAGGGGGTAGGGGGGGCGAGAGTCTTCCTTTCTAGCCCCTGGACAGGCAGTCAGACCTGGATAACAGGGGAGTGATGCTGCAGTATTTGCAAATGAGGTAGCTCTATAGTCACTCATTATGGGTAATGACAACATGTTTGACAAAAGTCATCAATAATATCAACGGCTGATGTCAAATATCAAAATCTTGTCATCTCTTCTACAAGATATTTCTTGTGAGAAACTGGTCATTGATTAATTTACAGCTGCCATTCAAAATTATTATGAGATGGCTATGCCAGAGATTAAGAATAAAGCACTCATGCACATCAGCTAAAGTAGATCAAAACTCCAACTCATCTCCATCTCAGCTCATCCACTCTGCTATTATTAGCATATCCATCCACCCAAACACTGAAGACCAAGCATGCTATAACACCTTTACAAGGCACAAAAAAAGTATTTTTTCTTTTTATATAGAAGCCACAGGATGCACTATAGACAGCTTTTGAAGAGTCATCAGATCGATGAACTGTCTACACAACATGACTTGTGCTGCAAGTTGTTTCACCAGGAAAAAATCCTGGATGTGTATGCCTGGTGTCCAAACTTTGACAAGAAAATACACATAAGAAGTGTTCAAAAAATAAGTGTCTGTGCTCCAAGCTGTTTCTGTGTTGATTTGCAGCGATAAAATAATTAAGAGGAAGAAGAGTTGAAGTTTGAGGGTGTTTTTGCTGGCAAATATATTCACAAAATAACCTGTTTCCACATGTCTTTACTAACTTAGCCCGTGCCCTCTACGTTCAACAGGTGTCCCCCTTGTTAAGCCTGCTAGATACATAGAATGTGTCGGTGATGCCAGGCAAGTCCCTTTGCTCTTTGAATAGTTCAAACATAGCGATTGTCGCTCACAGAAGAAAGCACTGAGCCAACACCGCTTTGCCTCTGATCTGGGTCTTTTGTCTGGGAGCTCCCAGAACTGTCAGTGCGTGTAACTGCAGGGTTGAAGTCGTGTATATGTTTGATGAATATCTAGTCCGTTCCATGCATAATACCTGCACTAGGCACCTATGAAATAAAGACACAAAGTCTCACAGCATGTCTGTCATTTTCTACTATAGACAAATGTGGAACAACTTTGCAGTTACCTGATACTTTGAGATCATGCTCGCTGCAAGAGCTCACAATTATCTCTTCATTTCCTTCCCTCTCTTGGTCTGTTCTCCTCTATTATTTATAGTTTAAGTGAGCCGTACATGCTTGTCCCATGAGAAAACTGCAGAACATTTAGTATCATGTCTTACACGAAAAGAAAATGCAGTTCTTAAGAAATACGACCCAACAGACACAACTTCTTCAGTTACAGGGGTCAGTTTGACTTAGAGCTGAGTATTGCTGAAGGTAAGTAAATAAGGTTAAAATCATAAAAACACAATCTTTATGTCACATTAATATTTTATCATCCTCCTCCTGAGGCAAACAACAAACCCTTCTTCAGTCACTCTGCAATACAAGTTCTCCTTTCACATTTTAAAAAGAAAGGTGCAATGGGTGAAAATACATGTTAAAACTGTGCTAAACTAAACATTTCCACTGTATCACAACAATGTCACTGAAAACCATCCCTCTCTCTTCGTAATGCTGCACACCAGACGGACCCTGAAGGGCTTGATACACTCTATATTCTTGTAAGTTGACCCACATTTGCCCAAACCACAAATCCAGTGACTGTCTGTAATACTTCAATACCCATAAAACCTTGCTCATAGCTTTTTTCATGCTAGTTCACTACTAAATCTTCAGACCTTAATCCCAGGTCAGACAGAAATAGGATACTGAAACCAACTGTCCCTGGAAATACGACACAGCAGCGGCTCTCACCAACACTGCATGAAGTGAATGACTGAAAAAATGGAAAGCTAATAAAAAAACAACAAAGCAAATCTATTGCCCTGTTGACTGACCGCTCTGCTTACTGGTGCATTACAACCACATGCACGTGTGAAGTGGACCGCACCTTCACTCTCATCTGCTGCCCTTGTGTTGACCCAATCTTGCCTTGTCAGCTGGTTTTCACACACGTGCACACACACACTTTGCTTTCTCATCAGACTTGTTGGCCACCTGTCTCCAGATGGCTGAGCTTGATGGGTTAAGAGGACATTTCCCCTGCATGAGCAAACACTACTCACACACAAACAAACACACATACAAACAAGCATCTGCTATCCAAGCTCTTGGCACATGTATTCATCTTCAACATGCTACTAACAAATACACATGTAGGCTCTTATGAAATGCTCTATAACTTCAGATCTTTTTTCAGATAGTCTCCTTCAGTGACTCTCTAGAGACAGTGTCTGCCCCGGTAGATATGTCCCAGATATTTGAACCCTTGCACGCACACAACTAACTAGTTTAAATGCAGAGAAAGTACTAGAGCAGCTAATTCATTGTGCCCTTCAGTGCACACTCCTATCAGTGTCCTTCTATCCTTTCCCCTCAATACCTTTTTTCTTCTTCCTGCGAGCATCCCTCCGTCTCTGTCCTTCCTCCTCCTCATTGATGGTGAAGAGTGCTGGGATGGCTGAACGGCTGCCTCCCTTCCCCAGCTTCCACTTGCCCCGCGAGCACCCTCCGCCTCCTCCTTTTTCTCGTCCTTTACTCTCTGGCATCCTCTGCCCTGTTGCTAACCCTTGAGCCCCTGGCTAACTCTCCCAGCCCCTGCCCATCCCACCCTGCAGTGGTGGGTGGGTGGGAGGGGGGCAGGTCGGCAGTGGGCACCAGAGGATGCTGGTGGATGGGGTCAACCCTGAAAGCCTCCTTCTCAGTGAAGACGCAGATAGCTAACAGCTAGTGCTAACAGCTAATTCCTCTGGCTGCACATTGCTGCTCTGTGTCTGAGACAGCAGATAGAAGAGAGAGAGGACGAAGACGACACAGCAGAAAGAGCAAAAGAGATTGAGGACGTTAAATTACGAAAGGGATAGATAAGAGAAAAAAGGAGACAGTTATAGAAAAGTAGGATAAAGTTCAGAGAAATAATGAGAGAGAGTGTGAAAGAGAGGAAACAGAGCTGCCCACTGTGCCATGCAGACAGTGTCTATGGTGGCAGTGCCAGGCAGACACAGAGTGAAAGACACGAAGAGTGCGACAGTCTGAGGATGAGCTCTTGTCGTCTGGCTTAGAAAAAGAAGACTTAATCCACAACACTGGCTCGGTCAAGAGATGGAAAGATTGCACTCCTCTTGACTCCTTTACTCCTCAAGAAATGCTGCTGTCACTACAGTTACTGCAGTCCCCCTCTCCCCTGCCCTGCCTCTCTCTTGCTGGGCCTGTTCTGTAAACTTGTCAGAAGAATCACATCACACAGGCACTAGCTGTACAGTACACACGCATATACTGGCCCACAGATACACGGGTAACAAGAGGGCAGCAGGGCTGTTAAAATATTCAGTGCAAATCCAGCGGTGGAAGGTGAGCCGGTACCGGTAAAGGGTTTCCCTGACAACAGCAGCACGTGGACCAGTGATGCAGTGGCAGAGTGGAAGCGAGCGAGCAGAGGAGAGGCACACTTTAATGTAAGGCACACACACACAACTACGGATGCACGACTATGCACACACCAAAGCAAATAATGCAGCAATGGAGCTGCCTCGGTGGAAGGGGTGTGTTCATGGAGCACATGGTATATGTCCCCGCCCCATTCTTCCACTTAAAGAGCCATCAGCTTTCTGACACACCAGGGTTAAGACAGTTCATGTGGAAATCTTTCTATTTATGTCCTGCTGGCTCTTTGCAGAAACAGAAGTAACATTATACAGATCGATAGTTATGTCGGAGTGGTATGAATCGATACTAAGTTCACTTTCATGGCATACACTGCCACGGGTGAGAAATAAAGTTTGAGCATTCAAAACCTGTCTGAGGCAGAGGACATTATCGGGCAATTAAGTGATTCCAGGCCACATCATTGGAGGTCTAATAACAGTGCAAACATCAGGCTGAACAGCCACTATAAGGGGCATGTGCTTGTGCAGGCTTAGCTCACATCTACCAAAGCAAATACACCCAGAGATTAAGCGACCAGCTTGACAGCTTGAAATCTTTCTCTAAGATGCTGTGGCTCAATACAGCAAGGCGACAAAACAATTAAAGAAACAAACAGGGATAGGGCACGTTGGCTGAAACTAGGCTCGTGCAGATCAGCGATCAGCTCGTATATCAATGACTGGTTTATACTACAGCAATATTAAGGCGATTTTAACTAGCAGAAATAAGAGGTTATAAAAAATAATCTCTAGAATCTGCCCCCTACTGTGAATGGAGAGATGATTCTGTTGGAGTGGCATTTCCGCCCGCTGAGTCCTGTCAAGTGAATTTTAAATCCTTAATTACAAACCAGTTTGCCGTCTCTTTTCCACGGAGCTGAGACCCCCACATCCACCATCACTCTCTCTCTGCACTCCATAATGTGAAGTTAGAGTGGGCACTCTTTTATAAATGCTGCAAATCGTGAACCTGCATGTGTGCAAATAAATGAGTGGTTTGCATGTCCTCCTCTCAGTGGTCCAAACCTTCTTGTGCTAGTGACATAACGTTAAACAACAAAACCAATTCGGTGCTCCGAGTTCCTAGTCCTGCAACATGGTTACTGAGCTAGCAGAATGCAGCTAAAGTTAGCACACCTGGTGATCGTATTGCCTATCTGCGATTTCAAATAACCATAATTTGACAATATAGAAATAGAAAAGACATTGTAACCCTAGCTGAAACCCATTACAGGTGCTTACATTCAGGTAATCGTTGACAAAGCAATTAGTTACATAAAGACTCTTTCCGAGAATTAAGTAAAGAACACATCCAGTTATTTACAATTCATTCAAATACTATATAAAGGCATTCAGGATAAAACTTGCTGCCTCATCTCCTCAGGGAGCACACGCTGTACAAACACATTCATGAAAGAGCAATCTGATCTTTGTCCCTGCAGGATAGAGTAATGCTGTAATCCTACCCTCAGACTTAAACCGGAGAGGCTCGGCTACACACCCTTCTCACACCTATTGTGTATGTGTGTAAGAGGGACAAGGGCACGGGAATAGATGAAATATGTCTACTGTTGTATAAACCGACAGATTCAGCAATGCAAGGATCTAAACTTACTGTTATGTTCTGATTCTGATAAACATCAATTTCAGTGGATTAGCTCACTCCAAGAATGCACATAGGCAGTGAAACTACCACATGATTTGTAAGTAAAAAAAAACATTAATATAAAGCTTTTGCCACATGCATATTTTCAAAATTTAGATGAGCTAATGTGCTGCATTTATGTGGTGTCCAATCTGGGAAGATTCACATGAACGCCCCCTTAAGTTAAAACAACAATTAATCTTAAAACAACATATTTGGTCCAGGACTCACAGAGTTCCCACAGACATCATATATCCCTTGACTGTAAGAAACCATTTATTGATTCACGTACTTCATACACATTTTTTGCACATTTTTTTCACGTGTAATTTGTAATATGGTATCAGGTTGCAACTGTTAGCTACCGTCCACGTAGAGTGACATAGATTTGTTAGAAAAGCAATATTTAAGTGGGTTTAGGGAATGTGCTGGTGCAGCAACACTCTGAGTAATAACAATGTCCTTTCCATGTTCCGTCTAAATGCAACTTAAAGTTCATGAAGCCACAAAAGAACAACATCCCAATTGAGGAAAGCACCAACAGCTAAAAGCGAATTCTTATCCATGTTTACTACACCAGGGCCCTCAGTGACATGAGTTTTAACACGTAATAAAATACAAAAAAACCTACAATATATGTATTACAAATAGGGCTAACTCCACACTGCCATTAATTCCCAACTGAACACCTCAGCATCATTTGATTTGACGGTTTACCCACACAGGTAAGAGTATAAAAGCTCAACTGCAACACATTCACACTCGGTAACACGACCCAAACTCTGAGGCGGCAGTATGAAACCAATCTGTCAGCTGATCTAGAAACAGATATTAAAACTGGTTTTGCCACCGAGTAAAAAAAGAAATGCAAAGCAGTTTTGTGCAGGCATATTATGGGACAACTATTGGATGGCACAGATTAGACAATGGCAGATTTGAGAAAACAGATGATAATCCTGTAACTCTGTGATCACAACATTACAGCCAGCTTCACTGCGGGGCGGTCGAAGGTGCAGTGGATTGTGAATATTTACAGCTCACAGCAGCATGAGAATATAAGCTAAATAATGCATATGGGAAGTTGTTTATGAAGCTAGCAGCAGGAATGGAAAGCTTGAAAGCATCATGTTATAGAAAATGGATGCTGAGAGTTTGCAGCAGGGTCATATTATATATATGACTGAATCAGCAGGCGATCATGGGGAAAGTGATGGAAGATAATGGAAGGACAGAGAGAGGAGAAAAAATGGTGGCTGGGGAAGAAAGCTTCAGTGATGATGCTAATGTTTGTTAGAAATTCTCATTAAATGTATAGGGGTTTCTTCATAGTTTTACAACAGTTAGCATGTTCAGTCTGCACTTTTCCGATTGAACTTAAAATTAGAGTTTTATAATGTAACTTTAATTATGATTCTGTCTTCTTGTTCTATTATTTTGACTTCTCACATTTATACAAAATATTGAGTAAAACTAACTACAGGTGCATTAAATCAAAGTGGGATGATCCTGGGACAGCAGAGTGTTGACTTGGTCAAATAAAAGACTGAGATCGCGCCAACTTGATAACCTCAGAGACACACCCAGTCAACCTACAGTACAGCATCTGTGTTAGCACTACTGAATGATGATAATGCGTGTCTCGTGGTGTTGTACATAAAGTTCAGTGCATTGTCTGTTTTTCTGCACTTGGTGCATCAATGTGTTAGTCTTTTGACATCTGAACTGAGGTTCCTGTGTGAATACTAACACTAAAATACTTTCTGTCACAAGGGGTATTTACATCATAGTGTGTAAAAAAAATGGCTTCAACTGAATGAACAGATATGTGCATATGACTGCAGAATCTATAGGCAAGGGGAGAAGATTTTCTCGCATCTCAAGTTGCTAATCAGACTGCAAGTCCTGTCCCATATATATTCATTATCCAGATATCAGCTGGCTACACTGCAACCCAAGAGGCTGAATCGTTGTCAGACCATTCGCCATTAGGCTTCCTGACTGGAAATTGATTGATTGATTGATTCTCATTTCTTGAACAAGGCATACACACCTATTTGGAAAAACATTTCAAATCTTGCAGCTCATACTTTAAACTAGTCTAGCATTTACAACCATCACATTTCCTAGTAAAAACATGTTAGGCAAACATGTTTTTAAAAACAAGTCTGATGAGTATTCAAAAGTTGACTGAAACAAAACAAAAATGGGCAATTTGTAATAATCAAACCAAACACCCCCACTGTATAAATCAAGTTCAATTTTTAAAAGGTAGTTTAGTAGTCTACTTCATTACAAAGTAAATATACACACTGTTGCACTAAGGCCCAAACACACAGCAGGTATTTTTCCATTAACAGCTAATAGAAAACACATGACAAGTCGTGACTAATTTGACGCGTGGACGGAGGAGCAAATATACTGCACAGCAAGGCTCTGCCCTTTGAGATGCAGTAGGATTGAATTACAATAAATGGATTATCCACAATACCTATTAGTGCTTCTCTGATTGTGGCGACATCACTGGCGATAACTGCCCATTGCTGTTGATGTTTTTCTATCAGCAGCAAATTATTAGTTTAATAGACTGACAGAAGCTCATAAGCCTACCGATAAACATACCGTTTTATTAATATTTAGGTTTTTACAACGTTAATATTTTACTAAATACAGACAAATTGGGATTCAAATTAGATACCGTCAGATAAAAAAGAAGAGTAGCTAAACACGTACTGTGGTGGTTTCACTTGTCATTTTCAGTTTGAACGTTAATTTCACAGCTAAATGTCGACACCATGACAGTTTGGACCACAGGTGCAAGGGTAACTGATATTTTCGAAAAGTTTGAGGGGATTAACAAGCCAGTTCAACGTCCGGACATAATAACACACACTTAATAAAACCTGTAAACCTGTGAAAAAACGAATTGTAGCTCAAAAACAGTAAAGTTAGCTCCTTCCATCCCGACAACAACCGTCATGTCCATTAATTCACCTGTCACGTCCGCTGAAGCGTTTCATTTCGACGAGCTGACAAAATGTCAGCAACAGGTGTCTGTCTCGGCTTCAGCAGCTCAAAATATCTTTCAACAATGACAATAGAAGTAAAACTGAAGACATTTGTGTAGTTTACAACACAGCTCGTGTTTAATAAACGTTAAGCAACCGGTTGGTTGAGTCGGTTTCATAGTTAATCCCACTCCCGTGACCGACGGCTCCGGGAGTCTCTCTGTAGTTCACCGACAGCAACAAACACTGACAAACTCAAACTGAAGCCCCTAACCTGAGCAGCGTTTAATGCTTTAGAAAGCAGCCCGTCTTTAAAGAAAGTTAGTTAAAGTAAACTTTTCTGTCTGTAGGAACTCACCTTGGGACTCGGGAGGAGATGCGTCGCTGCCATCCTGGTCCGCCATTTCTCCTGACGTCAGCTGAGAGGGATCAACGGCAGGAACCCGAGGGACCTGCTGTACTGAGCTCGAGACAGGCCGGGCACCCTCCCACGGACAGGTGGGGCACGACACGGGCGAAAACTTCATCCACAGGTGAAATGAACTCATCATAGTGTGTTGTATTCACATAGCAGGGGCAGAATAAAGCTTTCACGCTATATTAGTCTCAAACATTTTTACACAGTAGCTTCATTATGGTCCTTGAATGCACCTTAAGCCAATGATAATAATTACAATATACTTTATCAGCACTTTTCAAAATAACGTTACAAAGTTGTGCTTAACAATACAAAAAAAAAAGGTAAAAAAAAAAAAAAAAAAAAAATGATAAAAAAAACATACAATATTGAGCAAATGAGCTGGATATGAGAAAAAGTATAATAGGTAGAGTAGAATAATTAAAATAATACATGAAAAGAAAGTTAAGTGAATGCCGTTGTATATTAAAAGGTTTAAGAAGTGTATGTCAGGCTATAAACCCTGTGAAAAATAAAAATACAAACCTTATTTAATGCCTTGGAGAATTAGTATTCTTGCCTAGAAAAAAAGAGTCAGTCTCTGTCGGAAGATTTTTTAAAACTGCTTGAATAAGGACTGCTGAAAGGTGAGTGAGTGAAACTACATGGTCTCAGGTTTGTCTGTAGTATAATGCTGACATCTACTGGTAATGTATGTCAATGTCATAGCGATATTAATAATTAGTGTCTGTACTATGATACATAGTTCTGACATTCATTTTTTGCATATACATAATAATAATAATAAAAAAAAGTCCAGAAAATCTGTACTGGCTGCCATTACAGGAAAATGAAAAACCCAGCTAAAATATATAATAATCCAATATATACATTTATTAATAAAAAAATATATATATTCTTAATTGTATTGTTAGATATTCAGTGTTTTTTGATGTTCTTTTAATGTAACACTTGTAGATTGAACAAGATTATTTTTAAATCTCAGTAAGGTGCTTTCGACTATTTTCGCTTACCTAAGAGAAGATCAAAAAAAAAAAAATAGAAAAGAAAAGAAAAGAATAGAAAAGAAAAGAAAACATTGGTGAATCCCAGAAATCAATGCATACCAACAAAAAAAGAAAATACCAATCATGGATACAAAGAAAAATAGGAGAAAATATATTTACTACATCCTGCATGTTGCTTTTTCCTGACAAATATAAATATATGAATCCATAGCAGCATTTATAGAACAAATGCATATTGATATCCAGAAGTTATGCAAACTATTCAAAGTATTGCTATTGTCACAAATGACCAGCAGAGGGAGCCGTCCTCTTACATTAACAGAGTTTGACTCATCAAAACTACACTCAGTGCCTTTATGGGGATTCAATACGTTACTCATTAGCTTTCACTGATACATCAATAAGATGTTTAAAACACCAGATTCAGCTAATTGCAGCGCTATTAAAAATTAATTAAGTATTGTTTAATGCCTGTAATATTTATGCATGAACACCAGTAGCTTGGATTTATCTGTGATGCCACATTAGCAGACTGATCAGTTTACCAAATCTGGTGTTTGCCAAAAATCTCAATGAATAACATAGTGCATATAAACACATAAAAGGCTGCTGCAGAAGCTTTTCAATTAGAGAAAAATAAAACAGACCACTGTTATTTCAACTAGCCCAGTGATATTTGAGCAAGGATTTGCTGTTCCTGTCTGAATGTATGCTAATCTCCGCTCATATCGCTGCTATTTGCCAGACTGCAGACTTACCCCCCTCTGGACCCCCAGTAAGTAAAACGGCTACGGATTGGTGCGCAGAAAACTGAAACCATGGCAACCAGCTGTTTGGCAATTCCTCTGATGGAGGAGGTGGAGGGAGGGGATACTGGCCTGTAGGTATATACACACAGACTCACACACTGACACAGACAAACACTTCTGGGTGTCTCCTGGGTGCATGACCGGGTCGGAGATAGAGAGGATGGGAACGTTACTAATTCAGCTTTCTTCTAGCCGTATTCAAACCGAGCCACTAATTTCCTTCTTATTTTTCCAGACAAAACCCCCTGTAGACAAAGCTACCCCCTGCTCCTCTTCCTAAGTGTCTGTTTTTCTGTTTTTGTTTGCTGCTGAGAAGGTTGTAGGGTCCAGGGTTCATCCAGTAGGTGGTGGCTAAGCCTGGAGTGACGTTCGGGGTCACATGTGCAGGATGAAAGCCTCCCCAAACTGTCTGTAATTGGTTCCCAGGGGAGACGGATCTTGAGATTCTCCCTACAATCAATCTCACACTGTGTCTCTGCTTGCTATAGAGTGTTTGCTTGCTGGTCTGAAGTGAGGGAAGAAAGATTTTGTGTGTTTCTTTGACCTAAAAGTGTTTGAAGGGAATGGGTGTCAGACGTTTTCACTTTGGGATGCTGATCCTCGGGTTGATTAATGCTCAGGGCTCTATGTGAGGGTGGCAGTGGGCTGCTGAGGAATAAGCAGATCGAGGAACTGATTGGTTTTGAGGACAAGCAGCCTCTCTTGCTCCTCGCTCATGTGTTTGGATTAATTTGGTGGGTGCTCTTGCTCAGCATGGGCCAGCAAACATCAGAGCGGAGATCAGATACGTTTCTGGATTAAGCAGGCTGGTTTAACAAGCAGGATCCAGGGACAAACTGCATCTTTTTACATCTACAGGGATGTGGCATTAAAGCCTCTGAAATACTACTAAAATGTTCATTTACTTCCTGGTTTGAGAACTCATTCGAATGGCACCCTATTCTTCAACTGAGGCTCCAACAGGGCCTCTGTTAGTGACCAGCGCACTGCAAACAGACTCACATCTGGCTTTCTCCCAGAAAGACCTTGCTGCTGTATAAAATGAGACATTTTCTGATGAGGGTCTGGTGCTCATGGGAACACTCAATTTTCTCCACAAGCAGGGTCGAATACAAACACGAAATGAAAGTTCTTTGTTGTTTCTTCAGCAAAATAAGCAGTAAACAAAGTTCAAGATTGGGGATCAAATATCTTTAAAGTCTTTATAGAGTTTAATATTCAAAAACTCAAGCCAGTCTGCTTCACTGTGTAGTTAGTGCAAATTGGCTGATTGATGCACAGAAGAACAACATTTTATTCAATTAAAATTGCTCTGGCTTTGACAGATACAGCCTTCACATAAAACCACATCACACACAGTAAGAAGCTGATTGAGAAAATATATTTTTAGGGTTTGATGACAGTGTGAAAAAGCGTGGCAGTCGTTGTCTTCATCACCACTGCTGGCTCTGAAGTTAGTGTCTCCTGGATAGGATTTCTGCTGTGTCCATCAGGTTTTTGCCAGGAGCTGAATTATCTCCTCCTCTCCAAAATAAATGGCCCTGTTGATTAAAGTTGATAAAAACACTGAAAAACAAACAGCTTGTTCAGTCATCCAATGAAAATCCTTCAGTGGTTAAAATGGCCAAGATCTAAAAAATATATATATCCTAAAAAATGTGTCTTACCACCATGACAAACTTTAATGAAGAAGAAGTGAGAAGTCACATCTCTGACTTGTGTTTTATCAAACCAAACTTTCTCATTTGTATTTGAACCAGTTCTAGGCTATTAAATCATTATATAGCAGTCTTTGCCATAATTCCCACTGTAATTGAATGCAGCATGGCAGCTAATTATGTAGTGCTGAACAAGAGCAGATAATCTCAGAGATAATGAAGTAAACAATGCATACGCTGCAAAAAAACAACATTGAAAACCATCTTGCAGAGACATGCCGCTGCGTTGCCGATAGTAACACATGGCCACTCATCAACACAAATGCACAACATAAACAGATGTCAGTGTAGTGGTGATATCACTTTATCACAGCTTAGCTGCACATTTTCACGACTCCCATCTCACATATAGGGCCTCACAAAATATGTTTTTTCCATCCATTCGGTTTTGCAGACGGTGAAATCACACGTTCTCCGGCAATCAATAATGAAGCACGTTGCAGGTTTGACTGCTGTCCTCTTGTAACCCATGTACTGTTCACAGCACAGACAAAAGCAGATGGTTAATAAGTACTATAGCTACGGTACTTTTTTCCCACTCTTTTCTCTTTATCTTATCACTTTTCCTTTAAGGCTGACTGCCTCTTTGTCTCTGTCGCTGCGTCTGCCTCAGTCGCCCTCTCTATCCTCATGTTACCTCCCTGGCAGCAGACAGGCAGGACAGTCTCTCCATAGCAACACATCACCCATGTCTCTGTTTTGATGAGTGGTAACAGTTTCTTAAACCTGACTGCTCATTTTTCTGACTACACTTATAAAACAAAGGAAATCAGAGGATTGATCATGCTTTAATTTATCTAGAAAACTTATCTGTGGTTTCCTTTTGCTCACTTTTTTTAAAGAACATATGCTAGGTCAGCCTTTGTTTTAATATAATGATTATTTATGTACGGATCAAATAAGACCATGTATGACACTGAGCATGTTTTGATAGCGTAATAGCCTCTTTAATTATCTCTGTCTCTACATAATTCACTAGAAACAGATGGCATAATAGAGAATGATCTGAACTCACCCCCTGCAGATAGACAGATCCCCCACCAGGACTCCCCCCCATGCTG
>CAFUXE010000711.1:187205-204579 GCA_903364295.1 Serranus cabrilla
CATCCCTCCAAATATGCACAGAAACAGCCAATCACAACAGAGAAAACAAACCTCAAAAACAAGCAGTTCATACACAAACAGGCCAGCAGACATATGGCTATGTGACCCACGTAAATAGTGCTATTAATTCTAAATCCCTGCCATTAATCCCTCGGGGTGGTCAGAGTGGTATTGTCTACACTGCAGTGTTTATAACAGCAGTGTTTGCTAACATCCAGGCATGTATTGTGTTGGGTTGGCTTAGCGAGACTGAACTATAAATCTGAAAATACATCTAGGCTGTGCATGCATCCCCACTGAATATTTTCTATCTTTGGTTATTCTAATGAGTCGGCAGAATGTACACTAATCAGCAAAAATGGGGTCAGAATAATTTTTGTAGGAGTTCATCTAATAGCTGTGTTATTATTAATGCACAGATATAGAGTATAATGACCCCACAAAGGAGCATAGGTTGTTTATTCTATCCTGAAAATAAAATTACTTTTAATTAATTAATTAATTAATAAATTAATTAATACAACACTGTACCTGTGGTGTGATGTAACTAAGCACATTCACTCTAGAAGTACAATTTTGATACTTGGAAATGTAACATTTCATCCCAGCCAAGTGTTATTGGAGGATATTACAAGACTTTTACTTTGGTGACTTTTTTTTAAAATGTTAAATATTTTTGGGGACCCCATTTTCGATGTCCATTGAAGTTACCAGACATGGTTCTTTGCTCAATAAATAGTTATGGTGTCAGCAAAAATAACTCAGTACTAAGTAGTATAGAAAGCACTGAGAACGAGCATGTTCATATAAAAAAAGATTGATAATTGAACCAAAATAAAGCATTCAAACTTAAACGGTGATCCTTTAAAACCCATCAATGATTTAAAAAAAAAAAAACACAGACTGGATGGTTGAAGATCAAAGTCAGAAATACCTTCAGTTGATCCTTTTTGTCCCCAGATATAGGAAAAAAAACGAATATTTGCATGGCTTTGGTAGCAGCCAATCACTGCAAGCGCTCTTTGATATAATGCAACATGTCTGTGATGAGGTGAAGTCAAGTGGTGGAGTTGACAGTTCACCGTGCCAAGAGGCTACTAAAATGTTTAAAAAGTCAATATAAGATAAACCTTTAATAGTCCCACAATGGGGAAACTGCACCGTTACAGCAGCAAGTGGAGAGCAGAAAGAAGGATCAATAACAAGGATAGTGTAAAAAAAAGAAGCATGAATGTCAAATAAACAAGGGGGATATCAACAAGAAAAAAAAAATACAGACATGATGTGGGCGGATGCTAACAAGATATTGTGAACTTTATTGCACAAGGTTGGACTGTACATAATGCACAGTAGTATGAGATAATAATGCACTAGAATCTCGGAATATTGCACAAGAAAATTGCAAATTGGTTACATTAGTATCTCCATCAGTCCGTACCATCGGTGGCCTACTGGGAGCAGTGCTGGTTGTACAGTCTGACAACTACAGGCCTGTGGTGTGTATTCACATCAGAGGCAAGGAACTGAGTCGTAAAACTGTATTGTATTTAGTACTCGCTGTAACTTTAAGGCAACTTGAATCATATATTTGTCAAACGATACCCACGCCTACCTATAACTGATTTTTTTTTTAAATTGTAGTACTGATATGTCTACTTTAGTAATGTTCTTCTTCTGCCACTTTCATTTGTCGGGCCCATCATCTTCTAGCAGTGATGACAGGAAGAACTCGGCTAAATATTAGTATGAAACCTTTAAACTTTTCATTCTAACTGCTTCAGACAGCTGCACCAAAGCGATTCCCATTCATTCAGTCAAATCTGCTGTGTGTGTTCGCCTCCAGCTGTAGTAGTACTGGTAGTAGAAATGGTCAATGTTGGCAAAGAAGCCTGTGTGATCTTGTATACACCTACCTCTTTTTATGCTTGAGGAGTAAGAGTTGTAACATTTATGGCTGGAGAGCTGGAAAATTGAATGGGCCCAGCGTAGTGAAATTAAATAGATTTCCCACAAGATGCCATGCACGTTTTGCCACACACACACATATGAAAGCTGTGTAAGTGGAACATGCATGTGTTTTAAAGTATTTATAGAGTGGAAAAAGGAGGTTGTTCCCAGGGATTTGGTGGTACTTAAAGTTGAAGTAGAATCAAATATTCAGTAAATGTCAAAAACACACAATCTTGCTGGGAATTACTCAACTTTGTCTGGCCCACTTTGCAATGCATTTTATTTGTTGCTCGTAATGTTCACTACGTCATACTAGATCACTTGCAGGTTACAGTTAGGATGGTAGGCAGAGAGTCCTCCATGCCATGTCCTCATTACCCACAATGCACCTCTGTAGGTGACTGGGGCTGTCCTGATTAACATTTTTAGGCCGTGAAGCTTCAGTTAAAATTACCCACAAATATTTGAAGCTTTGCTGCAGCTGCAGGTTGGATTCGACTGAACGCAGCAGCTCTGTGTTCCAGTCATCACCAGAGCTGGTCGTAGTCTACTTAGCCTATACTTCCTTACTTTTGGTAGAGAAATGACATAAAGTAAACAGGACACCAAATAAAAAAATAATCAAGTCTGAAACACTCCCGCTGTGATTAAAAGCTGTGCAGAGGCCGGTACAAGTCCAGGTTGCAGCCAGAATGGAGCGCAGAGCTCTGAACCCCGTTAAATACATGGTCCACAAGAGGACTGGGACCAGGTTTTGACCATAGGTTGCATATAAAGATAGACAACCTGATAAAAGTGAAGCCAAAACATCTTTATCGCCCCCTGGTGGCTGGCTGCAATGTTGGTCATAAGCCACGCCCCCTCCATTTTAACGTATGGGACATTGGCCAAACAAAAAATGTAACTACACGTAAAATACATTTTGTTTCATTGTCATTTTAAGTAGTTCTTGTCACACTCATGTATGTTTAAGAGTTTATTTATCCGATTAGTTTGGTTTAATTAGTTATTTGATGCTATAAAACAGGAATGTGTCATGACTGACAGTTGGCTTTGTGCTCTGATTGGGTCAGGCAGGTGTTTTGGGCGGGAACTTGGTAATGCAGCTGACTGACTGTGCAGACTCTGGCTCCAAATGACATCACAAGCATAACATGGCAGCAGCCTCATCTGCAATATTTTGGCTTCAATTTTTTTGCAACAGGACGAAGTTAATCTTTGGTTTCAGGCAGTTTTTTTTGTAATTATCCTCCAGCTTGTCACATGCTGTTGCTGTCATTTCCTATTTGGTTGCTTCTACACTGTCATCCATGGACAGGAGCTCTCTTTCTCACTCATTGATTTAAACCAACCAAAACAGAGCATTCAAATACTGATTTTGATGTTGATTACAATGGCGACAGTCAGAGCTCCCAAGCACTGGGTCAGCCCTGGAGGTGACAGAAGAATTCTCTTTCTCTCTGTCTGGGTAATAAGTGATGCTGTTTGGCTGAATTGCCTGTCATGTGAATGAATGAGCAGGCCATAACAGCGTGACACGTCGGCCCAGCATCTATCTGATGCTGCTGTTGAGTTCCACAGCAGTGGAGACGAGATGGGATCTATCTTCCAGGCAGAAGGAGACAGAGGGGGGGTCGATGCTGCTGGTGTCAGACCTACGTCCCTCATCTCTCTCTCTCTCATATACACTGTCTATCTGTCTTCTTTCTATTCTCAATCTGCTCCCCCTTCTCTCTCTGAAGTATTGGCATGATGGATCGCTGCATCCACAAGGGAGAGGGGGGAAAATATAGTCAAGTAGTGGAAGAGAATAAGGGGGTGGAGGGGAACGTATAGGATCAAGAGAGAGAGAATGGCAACATGAGGAGGGGGATGGGAAGACATATAATATACAGTAGGGGCTGCTGCTATTTCACAATGGGAGATATGATGTATTTATATTGTGTTTCTTGAAAACAGCTCATAAAAATGTCTCTAATGAGACCTGCAATGCCTTTGCCATTTTATTTCATACATGCATATGATTCCCTTATTTCTGCCAAACAACTGTCTTCATCCACATCAGTTTTAATAGTCTGAAACACCATGACCGACAGCGACTCGGGCTGGTGTGAGAGCTGCTGGTGTGCAGCCAGCTGACTGAGCCGGGCACGCTGGCTGTTGGGAAGAGAAGAGGGGGATGCTCCCGTCCTTAACTATTCTCCTCACATTCACCTTGCAGTCCCAATTATTCAAGGCAGCGTGCACGAGCGCTCCCTGCCAGCCAGCCAGCCCCAGCTGTGAAAAGTGGGTCATGGAATTTAAAGGCACACGCAGCCTTGTTGCACTGCACAGTCGCCTCGGCGCCGCTTTGGCTCTCCGTTCCTCCCAGCACGCAGTATGTGTGTGTGCAATTCTGTTTCCTGCAGTGAAATCCACGAGGCTGTTTGGCAATGCGTGCGAGTGAATCAGAAGACATTCATTAGCACGTTCTCTGCGGGAATAAAAACTGTGGCACGTTCTCTCTCTCTGTCTGTCTCCTCTGGAAACTGGCCTATATTCATCCACTTGGCTTCCCTTTTGAAATAAAAAATATAAGAGCTTTCATTTGCAGTCACTTGTTCCCCTACAGATCGGTGATCATGCACCTTTCACAGTGATTTTTCTCTCCAAGCATCCTCTAAAATCAGTGATTAATGAACACTTTCTACCTAGCAACAATGTACAGTAGGCCAGTCCATATGGGGCTAGACATGCTGCAGAGAAAGGCAACTCATGCGCATATTGAGCAATCATGTCATACCCTGATGAGCTCTTTACAGGACCAGACAGGGTTGCCCTACTAAACTACTGCCACATTGTGTGGCACTGAGAAGGAACACATTGGCAGCCATGATGCTCTAATATGCCCCTTGTGTTAGCACACATGATAAGGCCCACAAACACTCACACACATTCACAATTGTCAACACATCTGAATAATGACATAAATATAGGTATAGTATAGTATAGTATATAGTATACTATATAGTAGTATAGTATATAGGTCATTTCATGCACCGATAAAAATATATATATATAGCAAGTTTTCTGGGAATTCAATCAATAAATAGTCTATATAAAATAAACACATGGTAAAGGCTGTTTTTATATACTACCACATGCAGGGATCATAATGTAAAGTGACGTTCAAATGACGAAACGATAGAAAAGTACAAATATACATTTTACCAAGCAGATTGTTACCTTAGCTTCACACAAAAACTGAAAAACGAGAGAAATATAAACTTTCACCCCGATAACAGTCGCAATTTTAAACGTGGTTAACGTTGTGAATTAAAACAGAACTACTTCGTTAAGTTTAGGAAAAGAGGATGGTTTCTGTTAACATAAGCATGAATTTAAAAAAACTCATTGACTTTGGTTTATCTGGTGACAAAGTGGACTTTGTTGTTCTTTATACCTCACTTCTGCCTTGGTTTCCATCATAATTGCTGCAGCCACTAGTGGGCGCTGTCTAACAAATGTAAATATGGGTTTTGATGAATACATGGGGTCACTTTTGGGAGTCTCCGTCTCAAGTGTACTTCCCAAAATGTCAAACTGTTTTAAATAAAGCACAAAGACACACATCTTTTACTCATAAAAAAATGAATAATCACACGGGGAAGGCATCTGTTTAAACAGTACAGAGTCCTTCTGCATTTTTATTATCAGCAAAAACAAACCACACACCACATTACATTTTAAAAACAAGAACGCTTATTGTGGATGTACAGAAAAACAAAACTGCAGCCGAAAAACTGAATATTTTATTCTTAATAATAATAATAATAAAGGTATAAAAAGGAAAGTGTTTTATTTCGTGAAATTAAAAACCTTTGGGCCAACAAAATGTTCCCCTCAACATGCGAATTTAAAAATACATGCAAACGTAAAGCTTTCTAGTATGGACACTTTCAAAATACTCTCCACATGAAACCCCATAAATTATAAAATATCAGCCTATTGCCCCTGAACTGTTTCTTGACAGAGAAAATCCTATGGAGTACCTCGACATGAGTCCTGGATGCATCTCGGTTGTCTATAATGGCTTCCTCTTCAACTTTTCCTTCCAATTCACTGACCCAGAAAACACAATCTTTTTTCAAACAAACAAACCATTGCTATCTGAGTGCGGTGACACCCATCCAGCCCAGCCCACGCTGAGGAAAGGAAATGCAGAAGAGGACGCCACTTTAGATGGTATGCACCGCATCAATAAAGACAGACACATTTCTTCCAGACACATTTCTCTGGCATCAATCGACAGTGAAAATGTGTTTTTATACAACCAAAACCTGGGAAGAACATCAAAAACAGCACCATTTTTAAAATTTTTCCTGGATTCTCTCCAACGTGACCGTCACGTTGTTTCAACACAAAAAGTTCTACAAAGTCAGACATGGTAGCTAAGTCAAAAAAGTATTTTTTGCTTGATTATAAGTTCATAATATCTATATTCTTTATCAGTGTTTTTTCTCTCTCTGTTGTTAGCATGCAAGACGGGTGCTTTGCAAGTGTTATGTTAAACTCAAACATTGCCCTGCTTTTGTCTTTGGCAGCTGAGGGTGTGATCATATGGCAGATTTAGGTCTGCTCCATTCCGGTCGGTACACGATTGACTGCTCGGAAGTGAAACTGGGCCCAACCCCATAACAGAGTCATGATTGTACCAGAGCTTTCAGGTTTTTGAGTGTGTTGGTGCACATTAACAGTAGCATATAACTTAATCCACCTCTGAAACCTGGGATTATGCAATAACAACATGTGTTTCTGCATCCTGGAAAAGTTTTAAACATCTTAAAATTCGGAAGATGTTTCACAAACTTGACAAACAATCTGTGGAAATGCTGTGTCACACTAATGCCACCGTGACGTATGACCTTTAAGATGTAATACTCCCAGTTTTGGCACACCTTCCCTTACAGGACTGGACAGGTTTACGTGTCAAAGTTTCAAGTTGTCCTCAGGTTCTGACTGAACTGTATTTTCCTTTTTTAGGTTGTCAGTAGTTAAGGTTCAGTGCTGAGAAAAAAGTGAACTGATCCTGAATGTCCTTAAAGGCAACATCAGCCACTATTAGAGAGGCAAGTTAACAGAGTTATGTGGACCAAAGTGTGAGAAATGGGCTTTGTGCTTAAACCTAAACGACCAACTGATATGTTTCCTGATGAGGGAGAGCAATGGTCAACACCACATGACATTTTAATGAAAGGCTGCCAATCATACAGGTTTTGTAGTCTCGTATAAAAGAACTGCAAAACCCATCATGCCTTGCTGTGGTGACGAGTATACAAGAAAAGTGGGAAAAAAGCAAAAAAAACTATTATTTTAGCCTTGCTTGCTAAAATATCCCCACTCTTTCCAGAGTTTACAAATCACACAAGGACAGAATTAATGCATTAACGCCTTGTGCTAAAAATAAAACTACAGAGCTCCCTTACGTTTGCAAGCACTGACAGAGTAAGGATAAGCAGGGTGACTTTAAAGTAGGACAAAAACTGCTGAAGACCACATTTTCAATCACATGAACAATAAATGGCAACATACAGTACATTTTCTTTAAAAAGAAGTAACAGCAAAACACCTCAGTAAAAAAAGGACAAAATCATGAAGCACTGTGTTTACATAGTGCTACAGCTAATTTCACACCTACTGCAGTACAAACATATTTTTAACACCTCCACTTTTGTTGGTGTTTTAGTCTGTATGGCTGTTGGGATTACAGCATCCGCTTGTAACATGGCTCTGAAATATGGATTAGGTGGTTTTAATCATGTTAAAGCACAGTAGCAGTTCTGGCACGTTCCGGGGCGTGACGCTTTTATTGTGGCTGAATGCTATTTAACCATGTTGGCTCTGTTTTGCTTATGTACCTTTTCAACAGTCAAATATTATAATACACCTTGTTATTCTACGTGATTATGAAATGGATGACTAGTGCTATATGCATGGAGTTTATGGTGCCTGTTTGCAAGTTGCAAAATAGTTACTAATGCTGTAATGTTTAGAGAAGTTATTCTGTGTGATGACAGTCCATGTTGAGTGGGTTAAGTAGGTGGAGCTGAGATGACGTAGTTTATGGTTGATTGATGGTTGGCATCACAGCCATTATAGGCCCTTCTTAGTCGGCGCACTGAGTTTTCTCATTCCCCTTATCCTGCCCAGCAACTCACGGACAAAGTCCTGCAAGGAAGAGAGGAAAAAGAGTTAGACACAAAAGAAAATACATAGCTAAAAAAACCCTTTATTTATTTATGATGTGCAGCTTATATTATTTAACGATAAGCTACACCTCCTGGCTCACACTTACGTGGGTTATTTATGAATTAGAGAGCATTACTTTTCGTAGGTGTAACTATAAGCTGTGAGTGAGAACAGCCTGTTTTATTCATGTAATGGCTTAATGTCTTGATGTGATTGACAGAAGACAGGTCCTTAATAACTGTTTTTTTATGAATAGTTAGATATTTGGGGAAATATACTTCTTAACCTTCTTTTCGAGAGTTAGATAACAAGAATGATACCACACTAATGTCTGTATGCTATATGAAACCATTACCAGCTGCTAGTTAGCTTAGCTTAGCAAAACAACAGGATCAAATGGAAGAACTGCTAGCCTGGCTATGATCAATGTAAGATAAAAGAGGGGCTGGTTGGCAGAATCAGTTACCTGTACACAACACCTGGCTGCTTGTTTCTCCATGTTCAGTGTTTATGCTAGGATAAGCTAGGCTAACTAGCTGCTGGTTTTCAAGCTTCATATTTAGCGCACAGACGTGAGAGTGGTATGAAAAAAATGTAAATAAAAGTATTTCCATAAATTCAAAAAACCTGACACATATAACAAACTCCAATTAAGGTGGCACTGTCAATGACACTAAATATAGAGCTACAACTAGCAGACAGTGAGTTTAGCTTCGATTAGTTTACAGTCCTGAAACAGGAAAACAGCTGGCCTGTCTCTGTCTGAAGATAATAAAATCTGCCCACTTGCACAATTAAAGTTCACTAATTGACACATGAAATAGTAACAAAGGGTTGCCCTTGAAAAACTAGGGGTTTTGTACAAACACAATATAAAGAGTTCATTAGTTAGCATTAGCTTCAAATTTAGCATAAAAACACAAGAGTGTTATCAACTGCCTAGCAAGAAAGATAATTTCCCAAAATTTCAACCTATTGCTATTCCTTTAAGAGACATATAAGCACACACTTATATTTAAACCTAGCATCAGTTTGTTTTATTGTCCAATGTGGGCTAACAGTCTGATACTAAAGGGAAGGAAAACAAACACAGAGCCACAAACCACAATAAGGAAACAATGAAGACTCTTAAAAACTGTAATGAAAGCAGGACAAAGAGAACCTACATGTGGGGTTCAAGTTAGAGGTTGTACAGCGGTCCATGATGGGGCAACCGTGGGGAAGAATATGTTGGAATATAATCCCACTCATTATATCAGGGGTGACTCTCCTCATGACCCAATTACCAAAGCCTCCTCCTCTCTCTCCCTCTGAACCTCTCCTCCTCTTCTCTCTCTTCCTGCCTCGAGCTGTCTTTTCATATATCCCTTTGCACCCCTCTCTTCCTATCTCTTTGTAATAGCTCCTGTCCCTCACTTCACTTCACTCCCCTCCCTTCCTCTCCTGTTATTTTCCCAGCGTACCTTTTTCTAACACCGCACTCATTCTTTCTTTCATCCTCCCTCCATCACTCCCTACTTTTGTCACATTTCTCGCCATTGCTTCACTGTTTATCCCCAGCTGATGCCTTCTCTGTGGGATTGTGTTCAAAATGGCATCTGTGCTTCTCCATTCTCAAGGGATTACGATGTGTTTGTGTGTGTGTTTGTGTGTGAGTGCGGGTGTAGAGGTGTGACACGTATCAGCGGCTGTCAACCTGGCTGGACACTTCAGTAGCTTTGGATACCAGTGTGACCTTGTAGCGCTTGTCACAGCGTGACCTAATACCACACACACACAAACACACACTCACAGATGACAGATGGGAGTTCAGCCTGGACGAGATCGCCGTATGTAGTGGTAATGTGATTGGTCTGTACCACCTGTAATCACCATAATAGCTTAACCCCACCTCACCCTAGCCCAAACACTTAACACCTCTACACACACTCACGCTTAACATAATCAAATCCATTAACTAGTAAACAAATTTAACACAGCGGTTGTACAAATTATTATGTTTCTAATGGTGTCAAAAATGTCTTTGTTCGTGTGTGTGCATGTACTTGTATTCCTGCAAAGTGAGGACCATAACACGTTTTTCACCAAACAGAGTGAGGACATTTCGGGATGTGAGGACATTTCAACTGGTCCTTCCTTTTCAAAGGCCTGTCTGAGGGTTAAGACTTGTTTTTAAGGTTCAGGTTACCATAAGGTTTAGTTTAGGGTTTTAGTTGTGATGGTGAATGTTAGGGAATCCATTATGTGAATGAAGGGTCCTCACAACGATAGAAGTACAAGGTTTTGTGTGATTATATGTGTGCATGTGTCCTTTTAACCCTTCGTTGTATTTAGGTCAGGTTGGATACAGAAAATGAATGCGAGTGTCACAAGAAATTAATTAACCACGCACATACATATGTGGGACACGAGGCTTCAGCATACAGCGCTCTACATACTGCAAATTGAGCGGGGCATGTGAGCATCAATAATGTCCATCCACACACAAGCTGCCGGGTAATTGATATTGAGTGTTTTATTGTATGACAGTCAGACACACTAAACACTCACCTCCGTTGGTTTGTAGCAGTCTATTAGTGATTCCTGTGGAAAAAGCAGAACAGGGAAAACAGAGAGAGCTGTTGGGGGATTACATGGTTTTAGACATCATCTAGAAAGTGTTTGGACTTTCCATTTTTTATTCATGAAGATAAAATGTAAAATTAAGATACAATTCTTCTCTTTTAGTGGTTGGCAGCACTACCATTTGTACAATATTTTTCTCTCTGTATGATCAACATTGTCAAAAGTACAATCATTGAACATTTTGTGATGTCCACAATTAGTAGTTGGGTTTCGTCTATAATGTCTCATTATAATTAATTTCCTGACATGATCAAGAAAGCAAAATATTAATCCTATATTTGTTGTTCATGCAACACTTGTGACTTCTTTCCAGTAGGGTTGAGTGATATCTACCGAATATGCAGATGACAATTTCCACACGTCACAATAAATGGACTACTCCTTCAAAGTTACTTTAATTTAACTGATTGAACTGTGGTGATGTGTTTAACTTCTAAATGTATATAATGATAATTCAATATTCAGGCATTTTGCTATGTTCCATACAAGAAAAAGCTAGCTAACTAACTAGCCAGCTGTCTCTGAAGCTCCAATATCCAAATTAATTGGATATTTGAATGCCTGTTTGTTGTTCTACAATTTGAATATATTTAGAATATTTGTTAACAGCCCTAATGCAGACAGAACAAAAAGTAGCATGTGCACTGAGTGAAAGTGGATACCTCTACATTGATTCATGCAGAGTGTATTACAATGGGGTTTGTTAAAAATAGATGTGTAGGCACAAAGACAGACACACACAGTCTCAGGGGTGTACCTGTAGTTTGCTGGCTCTCTCATCGTCACTGTTGACCTCCAACAGGTCATCTATGTCTATCTCTACCTCAGGCATCTCTTCCTCCTGAAACAAGAAAAACACTGGTGGTTAGTGAGCTTCTGGAACAGATATTTGTCAAGAGGACAATGACATGTAAAGCAGTAAAAGGAGAAACTAAGATGGAAAACTAAAGGATAATTGTGCTGAAATGATGTTCACACTGACTCATGCTTTCACACCACTTTTCTTTTTTTAGACGCTACCCCTTTCCAGAAACCAACCCCAATTACACACTTTCAGTTGCTTCATTTCACCTCTGTATTCAAAACACTGTTTCCACATCTCTGCACTCCAAGCCCCGAACAGCCCCAACATATATTTGCCTATTAGGAGCAGACATATGGAAATGTCATTGTGCTGTGCCGCGCTGCCAGGGCCGGGTCGTTTAGTGGCTCGGTGGTTAGAGGCTGTATTCTGCTCAACACCACTTCAAAGGTTCTGTGTTCCTTTGGTTCATTTTATGTCACCACAAGGCTTGTGCAGAAGAGGCACGCAGGGAGGATCAAGCCTTTCCTCCCGGCTACCACATGATGTATCTTCCAAACTTTCCCTTCTGGGAATTACAGCCAAATAAACCATGTGCAAGTGCAGTGTCTTCATCCAAGCGGTGGCCTTTACTAACGGCTGAACTGCTCAGTGACGACATACTGCGTGATTGCAGCAAAATAGACTCTGCTATCCCAACACAGTATCACCAGGCAATACATCCATATTGGTTTGCACCTTAAGATGTATACCTAAAGCCGACATTCATTGTCAACACATGAAGTAGTAAGCCCTTTATGTAGGGAAGTGGAAAGTGAGGGTGAATGGGTGTGTAGCATATGCTATAGGCCACTATTTCCATCCTGTCCAGACCTGTTATTATGTTTTCCTTTTTATTACCCACAGGCACAATCATTCCCTAACCTTTACCAAGTGTTTTAGTTGCTTAAAAAACTGTATGTAGTACTCGAGTCTATTCTCTATTTTGAAGTCTTGCCCTTTGTTAGACTCTTGTCTTGGTCTTGGCTCAGCTATTGGTTTGATCCTGGCTGCTGATTCAGGATCAGCTGTACAGTGTTTTGGGTGATGCTACCAATATGATGCATTAGATTAGTTTAATGTTGGAAGATCAATACCTAGACTAGATTATGTCTTTATGTGACTGTTTTAGCATTGGAAAGACACTATTGCCTATTATATCATTAACAGGACTCCTTTTGCTCTAGACCAGATCTTGACTTTGTCTGGACTGCCTTTGGGCATGGTCTTTACTCTGACTCAACTGAACGTGGTCTTGGACTTGACTTAGGCTACATTCAGACCACAGGCTAAAGTAGCCAAAATCTGACTTTTTCAAGTAAGACCTGGGCCTCTTTAATATGTGATCCTAAATCAGATACAGGTCAGATGTTTTCCAATGCAAGTCAGTGGAGGGGCAGTGAAGTTTTAGACTTTATATGTATTTGGGGTGACACTGTCCAGACTAAACTTGATGGCTTGTATCATTACCGGCCTGTGTTCGAAGAGATATAAGAGGGAATGGCTTAGCGGGACTATAGAAGAAACATGGCTACAGTGCCAGAGAAAAGTGAAGAGCCTCAAAGCCAAGTTTAAAGAAGTGAAAGATGCTAATAGCCGAATCACTTGCCCAAAATACGATCAAGCTCTTCGTAAAACGGACAAGTCTATCTTGACTACAGCTGCGCCATGTGCCATAACGAATATCTTTCACAAGCAAGAACATATGTCAAGGTTTTGCTGCTGTTTGCATGTTTGAAAGCCATAACCTACATGAAAATAAAGAAGTGCTATTTTAGATTGAACACCCTGGCCGGGTAACGAACAAATCCATTTTTGGTGCATTGGTGGATGATCCCTGGTTCCCTTTGCCCAGGATGCTACAACACTAAAACTATTTCCTGTTTTAAATCATGTTGTGTATGTGTATGCTTGTGTGTGTGTGTGTGTGTGTGTAAGCCTCTCAGAAGACTCCTATATGCTTTTGCCTGAAGCGTGCACTGGTATTCAGACACAGGGACAGGGAGGATGGAAGGACGGTTTGATTTTCGCTCTCAGCATGAAAGCTCAGTCACTGTGATTTCACTTTTTGCGTGGGTGGGTTGATGTGCACAGAATAGAATTAGCTCACAATTATACCTTTGAAAATACAACACCACATGCAAGACAAGTGGCAAGTGTGGTACATTATGTACTCTGTGTTTGAAGGCATGACTACAGATTAATTCCTTTACCTATTGCAACTAGAGTTTTTCATATAAATCATTAACTGTGATGATGAATTAAACAACAGGACTGTATATGCTTAAGGTAAGCAACAAACACAAAGACTTAACCTCAATAATCCCACTTGACATAAGTGACACACACCATACTTGCACATATCTCATTTGCATTTGTTCACACACACACTTGACACTCCTACATACTTGCACACAAGGCTACCCCACCTTCATCCTCGTTCCTGAGCCGTTAAGAGGCATTTACACAACCTGCATTTTAAGCATCTCAGTGAGTCTCTCTACAGATGAGCGTCCCCTTCGACCCTTTTTCTCTGAAATCTGTCTCCGCGTCTTAGCGAGAGGGGTCTCGCTCTGAAATCCCCCCCTCGTTAAGGCAACAGAAAAGAGAGGCGGAGAAACGAGGGAATGTGGCAGAACATATCAAAGCCTGTCATCTATTAGTGTAGAAGTGTGTGCGCTGTGGAGCCAGAGGACTGAGGTTATATGCAAATGTAAAAAAAACATCAGACGAGTTATTTCAAACTGAGGAGAAGAGAGAGAAATGGGTGGATGCTGTTGCCATTTGAAATTCTCATATTATCACTCTTTGTGTTTTTCATTTCCATGTGATTGTGGTCCTCTATGCTGTCCTTCAATGCCAAAGTGCACTGACTGTTTAGACGTTTTGAAATCTGTCACACCAAATAAAATGATAGAAATATGCAATTTCAGATACATAAAAAAACATGCAAAATGTGAAAGGATAAAACTTGTAGAACACTAAAGATGGCGCCCATTCACACATTATCATAAATTGGTGGTCAAGGTGACCCTACATGGTGGAATTCATATCCACACTGAGCAATTTGGGGTTCAGTAGGACATCAACATGTAGGGTACTATGGTCAGGGATCAAACCACCGACCTTCCAATCAGTGGACGACCACTCTGCCACACCTGCCCCAAAAACTGTGGTAAAAAATAAGCTGTAGTGACTGCACTTTGGTCTTCAGGTTAGAAATCCAGTTAAAGTAGTGACTGTCCACACATGATTTTAAGCTAAAGCAGAAGTGAATTCATGTGTTTTGTGTTGACAGACTGCAGCATTACGTTTCCAATCGGTGCTCTGGGCAACACTTACTGTGTTTACCATGACGTGCTGCGACGCTGCATTGGCAGTAAGTTTTAAGCTTAAATATTTTGTGTGCAAAACCAAAGTAGCATTGAATGGCCGCCTATACTTAAGAATTCATTTTTTCTTTTCCCCTTGTGTCGTCCCATTTCCAGGACTGAAAGGTTGCCCATGTTTTCCCCCAATTTGATCGATCGAAACATCTGCAAACAGCTTAAATCAGAGGCATTAATGCTGCCGTTGTTGCATCAGAACTGCCTCCAGTTGTCTTCCCTCCCTCTGGAAGAAGCACTGATGTATGACATCATGCAAAGAAGCTGTTCATGTGATTTGATGTGGTTAAGCTATTTGTATCTTTAAACCACATATTTAATGTATTAATATATATATATATATTTATTCACTAAAATAGCTCATTATCTCAAATGGACAATAAAGAAGATGCCCTTTAAAGATCCCAAAAGCATAGTGTCTACATTGTTTTAGGCTTTATGTAAAGACTGTGATTATCAATCATAATGAGCCTAAAATGCATAAAATTAAGGTTTTACAGCTTATCTATCAGAGCCTTTAAACCCTTGTTAATTATCTCTGACTCAGTAAAGGTTAGAAAAAACTCCAACAGTTTGGGTGGCTTATTAGAATAACTCACATTGGCCAAGCGACAAGATTCTCAATTTAAACTTCAAAAACCAATGACAAATAAGGTCGAGCAAGTTTCATGGCCTTAGGGCAGATGAAACCCATTAAAGATCCAAACTAGAATTTCAAGAACGAATCATTACAGACAGCTGCTCCTTCTTCGAAAGGTCAGCTTGTTGATGCCTGACAGCAGCTACCTGCCAGTTCTGAAATGTGAGCAGAGCACAGAGATCATGGCCTTGGTCATGAATGCCAAAAACAAGATATGAGATGTGTGAAAAGTAAAAGTGAGTGATGTCCTGCTTGCATATGGGGTCTGCTGGTTTCTATAAGCTACAAAGAGAAGCTAATTATAGAGACGAATAAGTGAATCTATCTATGGTGATGTGGTTATCACTCAGTTTGACTGCTGTGTGTGTATGTGCATGTGTGTGTCTGACTATTCCACTTGTCAGCAGGCAGTCCGTCACCCTCTGTCACTGCGATCGGTGATGACTTGGGCAAGCATGGCCTCTGTGTGTGAAGCATGACTGCAGGCAATCGCCAACGACGTGCAAATCTTCACACACCAGTTTTTTGCCACCATCAATCAGGAAAAACGTTCACCACAGGGCTTTGTCTCTCTGCAGAGCCTGTGAGAAAGCACCTAAGTGTGTTCAATACACTGCGCGCAATGACAAGAATGGAAGCACAACATCGTACGCACTTAGCATGCAAATAAACACTGAACTTGTTGCCGTCCTGCTGGTGATTGAGAGCCTGAAATAGTTGAGGTCACACCCACTGCCCCCGGGGAAAATTATTTTCTATCTTGCCAGCAGTGGACGGGTGACAAAATGACAGCACACAATACCAGAAGACTTAAAGGGACAGGCAAGACACACACATACACACACTGACAGGAGAACATTCAAAATAGTGCCAGAACAATATCTAATTTGCACTGATTTTTTTTAGAAATAGGGGGGGTATTCCTTAACTAAATGCAACAAAAGAAGACGTTTTGTGGTTTCTTCAATTAAGCCCAAGCAGCAGAAACAGAAATAAAGAAACAATCTCAGTATGACAGACAGTGCACAAGCGTACAAAGAGACAACAAGGAGACAGAGGCTGTCATTTGCAAACTACATACAAATTCTACCTGTGTTTTAAATATTTGGGATATCACTCAATACATACAACAAGCACATTTATTTTAAAATGCTAGCATGCACATGATAAAGTGCTTAATTTTGGGATGTGGTGCTGAGGACACTATTAACCTGTTAAGTACAGAAACATAAAGGATGAAAGAATTCTGCTTGAGGTTGGTGAAGTTGTAAAATGTCTAATTGTTATCTCTCTGTCCATACCTTGTTATTACTGAATTATGTTTTTATGATTTCTTGTGTACCGAGTACACACTGAAGTACGCTGAAGATAACTTTAAAAAAATAGACTAAACTAATGTATTGTAAATATATTTATAATTCAATTTATTATAATTAAGTAAAATACAGGGGGCTGCAAAAGTAGGTAATGAAAAACAAAACGTATCAATAATAAACATATTAATCCTTCAAATGTTCAAACTGTTTGCCCCTGGCATTCACGCTTCCTAGCAACACTAATATAACACTGGTAATGCTGGAATAATCCTTTCTGTGTACTTACTTTTGCAGCCCCGTATAATTAAAATATACTTCAAGTTGAGAAGAAGTTGGAATTAACTGTATATTTTTAAAGTACTACAGTGCATAAGTAAAAAAAAAAAAA
>CAFUXE010000711.1:217699-244593 GCA_903364295.1 Serranus cabrilla
TATGGGAGATGGATGATGCCAAAAAAAATAAGTAAAACTGCATTTTATAATAAGAAATGACCATGCCAATAGGTCTAAAGTTGACCCCATGACACACTTTGAATGACATTTGCATAATGAATTAGAATTGCATAAAGAAATGATAAAAGAAAATAACAGAAATATTATAAATAATGCATAAATGAATACATTTAAAATGTAGTAATACATTTTTTTTTTATCTTAAAAATAGGAAAGTGGAAACAAATTGTGGGAAAATGCATTTAAAAAACAAATATAACTAATTTAAAAATACATGAATGAATTTAAAAAATGTAAAATAAACAAAATATCATTGCAAAAATAAATGCATTTAAAATGAATTGATATTTAAAGGGACACTTGTAATAACTCCAGTCACAGGTTCACAAGCTTGTGAAAACTTCTTAATTTGGGTATTTTTTGCAGTGTGCCAGCCAAATTCCCTCAATGGTGCTTGTCGGTCCGTGCACCAGCGCCCTGGAGAGTGAGCAGATGCTGGAAACCTTCAGCGAGGGTCTTTCCCCACTTCTAGCCAAGCTCTTTAAGCACCTTGTGTTTTTATTCATTTATTGAATTACAGCCTATATATTGATTATTCATGTATGTGTGATTCACGGGCTGTATGTGCAGAAAAGGCTGACATGCACACCTCATACTGGTTCACCCGCATATATCCAAATGAGACCATTCCGAGCCCAAAATGTGCAAGCCGGCCACAAGAAGAGGTATTTGCGCCCCCTGGTGGTCATTGGGAGGAACTGTATTTTACCACACAAATACGGTATGAAACTCATCAGCATAAGTCTGATCATATGGACACAGTATTTACGAACCAAACTAATTCTGGTTATGTGACTTTACATACTGCAAAAAAAAAGTTTGCTGTGCAATTTATCTATTTTTTTTTCCATTTATCATGCACTGTATATACTGTTTATGTCACACCATTCAGAAGCAGAATTTCTCACTTTTGGATGAAATTATGTTAGTTTAACCACAATAAAAATCAATAAATATCAATAAAAATAAAAACATATTTGTTGCATTTTCAGCTATTCTGAAAAAGCTAAAAGAAAAATTAAATAGTGAAATTATTGTAAAAGTAAGTGCAGCAAAACACTTACAGATAAGTCGTTTAGGTTTCAGTGCAGGAAAGGGTGGGATACAAACTTTGCAGCACATTTAAACAGTTAAAGAGTTACACAAGGACAGAGCTGCCACACATTTCTCACACAGATATCACTGACTCAGCATTTGGACACACTCCAGATAAGTAGTAGTGTTTCATAGTTCAGTGCTCCTCTGTCCCCACAAGCAGTCATGGTTCTCCTGTCCACCCTGACGCCTGTCCTGGCGGTCGTCCTGTGCCTGGTGATAGGCTTCTTGCTGCTGAGGTCAAGGGTGACGGAGACCACCCAGACCTCCGAGGGGAAAAGTGAAAGGGCGACAAAAGCGGACTTTAGACCGTGGGTGGACCAGGACTTAACCGATGATACGGAAATCACAGCAAAAGAGGACGGTAGGAGCAGAACAGGAACGTTAACTCTTTTTTACATGTATTTATTACATGTTGACTACATTCACTATCTCTAACTTTATCGACAAGTGAATCCTGTATAGAGGGTTTTCATGGCGCGTCATCAGCGCGTTATCGCTACCCGGAAGTCGCCATGTTTTTTGTTTTTTTTCCCCAAATGTTTGTTTATAGAAACCTCTACAAAACAAGGAGGGAAATATTGTGCATCATCTTAAGACAATTAGAAATGAACAGGCAGGGAAAGAAAAATAAATAAATAAAATAAAGTGCACAATACAAGGGACCAATGCAAGTTATACATTTTTAGGAAGTATTTTTAGGAAGTACATTTTCAGGAAGTTTAAATATTTTCGTGACCATTAAATTTAATACATTTCAGGGATTTTGAATAACTGTCAAATTCTATTAGAAAAACTTTCAAGTAAAATTATAACGGAGTTCTCTGATGTTGTTTTGAAGGAGAGTTCCAAAGGTGATAGTGTCTTTTGAAATAGGGCTTGGGGCTTCAATCTCCTTTTGTATCCAGTCCTGCACATGCTTCCAAAAAAGTTCAGTTTTAATACGTTAAAAAAATATATATGATCTGTTGTTTCCACATTTATCTCACAGAAGGTACATAAATGATCCTCTATATTAAATCGTTTTCTTAGCAATTCTTTACAAGGGTAAACAGCATTCATAATTTTGAAGTGAGTCTCAGCAAAGGGCCCAAAAGGTTGTGTGGAAACACAATAAATACCTTTTCCCTATTTCCGTAAAAATATCATGCAATTTATGAAAAACAGCACAAAATATACTGAAATATGGAAAAAAAAAACTGAGCCAAGAGCATCCCTGCAGTATACTGTATACACTGCTTATATTCCCAGCAGTATATAAAGTAGTTAAAATGAGCTCCACTGTTACAAGTTGATATTAAAGGAATGTACATACATGCTTCAAAGTTTGTATTGTATAGTATAGATTATTTTTTAAATGAGCCATTCTGCATAATAAATACTTTTTGTTTAAAATATTTCAATGATGATGCATACTTTTACTTCAGAAAATGCAGGATTTTCACTCACACCAGAGTACATCTACAGTGTTATACTGCTTCTCTTCAGTAAAAGATCTGAGTACTTTTTCCACCACTAGACACAATTGTAATGTTGCCCTCATGAGCCAGTTACTGCAGAAGGGCCCTGCAGTTACATCTGTTAACATAACAGTGAAGTCTGGTGCAGCAGGCGGAATATAATGAAGCTGACTGTTGCAGTCTGGTTTGTACTTCATGGGCACTTAAAGGTAAAAGTGCACTTAAACAGTGAACACCTAAATACTCTTACTACCTGACAGGTTTCTTAATGGTTCTTTGCCAGTCTGTTACAAATCATCACTACATTATGTGAACACAAAGTCATCTTAGTTTCAAACTGAATCACTACTTTCTTCCTTTTAAAAAATGACTTTTAACTCTCTGTAGTAATCCAAGAATGCTGATTTTGTCATTGGTTGTGCTTTTTGTTGCATCCTTTAAGAGGACGGTGACTGGGCAGACAGCAATGAGGAGGAAGACCTTCTGCATGTGCCCTACTCACCGCCCCGTTACCCCGAGGAGACGATGCTGGAGAGATCCAAGGATCTGTACACTCTGATGAACCAGCGGAGGTCCGTCCGATTCATCAGCCCAGAGCCGGTCCCACGGGAAGTCATCGATAACGTCATCCGCACTGCAGGCATGTGGGGACAAATCAGCTGAAAAATAAAAAGGTCTCGAGTTAGATGCAGCTGTGTCATGTTTGGATCCTTTTCCTGGACAGGTACGGCCCCTAGTGGAGCACACACAGAGCCCTGGACGTTTGTCGTGGTGTCTGATCCAGACACAAAGCACCAGATCCGACTGATAGTAGAAGAAGAGGAGGAGGTTAACTACCGTCAGAGGATGGGGGACAAGTGGGTCAATGATTTGGCCAAATTAAGGTGAGCGTGTCTTTCACACACAGAACAAGTCATTTTGGACCTGACCTCATTTCACTCGCTTCACCTGTTCTCACCACTTCCCTCCTCATGCAGGACAAACTGGATTAAGGAGTACTTGGATGTTGCTCCATATCTCATCCTCATCTTCAAACAGACCTATGGGATTCTACCAAACAGCAAGAAAAGGACACATTACTACAATGAAATCAGTGTCTCCATATCCTGTGGGCTCCTGTTGGCTGCATTACAGGTAAATAATAACACCAAACCTTTAGATAGAGATCAGTCAATCCTTTTTTTTCTTGGTGAATTTTCCTCTTTCTGTCCTTTTGCTCATCAGAACGTGGGTCTTGTCACCGTCACATCAACGCCCTTAAACTGCGGCCCCCAGCTCAGGCTCCTCCTCAAACGACCAGCCAATGAGAAGCTGCTGATGTTACTTCCTGTAGGTTATCCTGCTTCTGATGCCACAGTGCCGGACTTAAGACGCAAGCCTCTGGAAGACATCATGGTGCACGTATAACCAAATCAATCAGCAAGATTGACCATGCCATTGCTTTTTTCTAAAGGGATAACCCTACCTTTTAATTCTCCTATGCCCAGTGGTAATGAATGGAGAAATAAACAGACAGTCTTGTTGAGGTTTTTTTTGTGTAGAACCTATTCATTGTAAATAATGTTCAAATAAAGTGCCTAATTTCAGAAAAATAAAGGGAGCAAAAGGTTCAATTTCACATGAATTTCACATCCTGATTTAACAGTCTCTGCAATTTTTCAGATAATAAATCTCACATCTTAACAATACAACAGTTTTAGACACTTTTTTTGCTCAGTGGGAGAATTGAGCTCTAGTTTGTCCTGCCAGGATTTTATATATGGGCTTTAATGGAGAGGGCCCATATACAGCTGTTTAAATCACACACTGTATATGTGTTTTGAACGTATTAACCGTATCTATGTTCATTAGTCAAAAAATAAAATAAATAATAATAGAAAGTTCCTGTGGAAAAGTATTACAATACAGCCACATCATTCCTACTACGATATGTTTACTCTTTTGGGGTTTTAAGTTTGAAAACAAGCCTTGACCTGGCTTTCCTGTTTAGCCACAGTCAGCTATCAGGCTTTATTCTCCGAAACTACTGAGATACTTTACTTTGTCTGGCCTTTATTTTGAAGAAATGCCTGGGTTTCCTGTTAAGCCACAATTGTCTTAGCGCTTACACATCAACTGACATTTCTGCTGCTCTTTTACAGGCAGGGAAAGGGCAGGTTCAGGAAACTGATCAGGCTGGATATTCAAACAGGCAGGCAGTCAGGACAATGGTCCTAGTCTAAATCATTATATGGAATGAGATCTCACTGTGTCTGACAAACACAAGGTCAACCACAAACAAAGAGAGATATGGATGGTTGCTGCCAAGAATAAAATACAATCTGTTTTCAGTTGTTTGCTCTGGGAATGATTGTGTAATCTGTTTTTGTAACTACAACTGAGCTAACTAGATTGTTAAGAAATGCAATGTCCTTGAACATTAATAACGGTCCACTTTATGTCTTATAATAGAGAACACTATACTTATTTTTTCAGAAATGTAAAAATAATAATTAAAAAAATACATTAAAATAGCTTTACTGCAGGGTTTTTTTTGACAGAAAAAAACACAACATAGAAATGCAAGAATTTTCATTCACGTGCAGGAGTTCCAGAGAGCTGCAGAGCCTGCCCATGTAAAGCATCAGGTAAGTTCCACAATTTGACTTTGTTTTGTTTCTTTGTGGTGTGTCTTTTCAAATGACAGGTGAAGGCCAGGAGGGCTTTAGGATCCTGACACTTGTGGGCCCTTGAAAAGTGTTGTATATATAAATTCAAAATAATAACAATAATAATTTTATTAGACAATTTCAGCTTGTGTCTTTTCTTTTTTCAAAATCAGAATCGGAATCATTTTTACTACCAAGTAGGTTTTCACATAAAAGGAATTTGCTGTGGTGTAATGGTGCAAAAGAACAAAGTACTAAATATAAATCTAGATTAAGGAAACAAGTACTTCGATTAATAAAAAAACAGCAGAATAAATAGAAAATATGAAGAATAGAAAAAGTTAAAATAAAAACAATAATTTTAAAATAACTGAATAAATATAGACATAAGAAACTATTTAAAAAGAGCAAAAAACGCCCCGAAACGGTCTGGGGTTCAGAGGCTGAAACAAGCTCAAACAGCCGTTCACCCTCAGCTCTTCTGCACTGCCTATTTGCCACCTCTAGGGGTCAGTAGCGCTCATGAAGCGCGCTGAATTCCCCAGTGAAGAAGAAGAAGGGCCACATTGCGCAGGCGTACACCACGTACACCGATGATCAGAGCTGTCTTGGCTGGATGCTAGCAGGTTTGCTAATAACGGTCTGTCAAGTCGCACACATTGGGCTAGAAGGGGGAAGCGCAGCGGTGGAGAAGAAGGGCGACCCAAGCGCCGCTACGAAATGGCCGGGCAACAGTTCCAGTACGATGACAGCGGCAACACATTTTTCTATTTCCTAACGTCCTTCGTCGGACTTATTGTGATCCCAGCCACATATTACCTCTGGCCCCGGGATCAGAATGCTGGTAAGGCCCGATGTCTGCCTCAGTGCTAACTTAGCTAACTTACTAACCACAGCTAGTGTAACGTGAAGTGTTCAACCAGCAGCTTGTCGTGTAACGGTTAGAGCTGTTAGCTGTCTGTTAATCTGGCTAGCTGCTATTAACATGCAGCGGCTGCGGGAGCTAACACAACGTTACTTTAACTTGTAAACGTAAGCTAGCAAACGTCCACGTCTCTCTCACTGTGCAGCAGCCAGTGTTAACACTTCTATCCCACCAGCTCTATCAAACACCTTCCACTTAGTATCCCCTTTTATTAACTAACATAGGTAGTCCGTGTTTTCTTCTTAAGTGGGTATAAATAAAGCTACGTGCTGGCTAGTTCAGCTAAAGCAGGTTCACAAGCCTGCCTTTGTGGCTTTATTGACTTTATCCTGATATATCCTTATCTTTGTACAGCTATCTGTTTGTCAACAAACCAACATAGATTATGTAACATATTCTAGCAAACTTTACTCAGCTGGTCTAATGTGATTAATTGATTGACAGCTCACAATAGATTGTAACTCAAAAAGTTGTTAACAGTTTATATTATATTGATTTAAAGGGCCAGTTCACCCCCAAATAGACACACAACACATTTTCTTCTCTTACCTGTAGTGCTATTTATCAATCTCAATATCTAGATTGTTTAAGGGTGAGTTGCTAAATGTATAGATATATGCCGTAGAATTGTCTGCCTTCTCTTGAATATCATTGGACTATATGGCACTTTTGTTATAATGGCCAAATTGCTAAAAAGAAAAAGTACATTAAAAAAGATACAGCAGTCTCTCTGTCCAGAAATGATGAGCTGGTTACTCAAGATGACTCATAGATCATGTTGTAAGCAGTTTCATGAAGGAATTATGCAAGAAAGAAATAATTTTCTACACGAAACTGCTCCCAACAAGATCTGTGGATAAATATGAGAAATCTGTCCCTTTAAGACTAAGTATTGTATCGTAAATCCCTATTTAACATAATGGCATTAACATTCAGAAATCTTTACACACTTCTGATCTTATTTAGCCGCTCCTTGCTTGGCAGCATTCACAGTGAAGATATTACTTGTGGCAGATTTTGAGCGTTAACTTCAAGCACGAGTAATCCAATTTAAAAAATGCGGTATAACCATTATTGATTGTGAATGTTTAAGTTGTATTAATGTGTCTCCCTGCCCATCATCTTTCCAGAACAACTGCGTCTGAAGAGCCTGCGGAGGGTCCATGGCAGGTGCCTGTGGTACCGGCTCAGGCTGATGAAGTCACAGCAGAGTATAGTCCCAACACTAAAGTGAGTCCAATGATTTGTGTTTGTGTTTGTCTAGGGCTGTCGAACACTTTGTGGATTTGTCGAGTAATCTGTCGCTTTGGTCTTAGTTGGATTACATTAGTTGATTAGTCGTTTTTTTGGTACTTTTTTCATGCTGAATGACTGATCAGAAACTCAGTCTTACAGGTCTGTTGATTAAATCGATTAGGTTCATATGAAAGTCTTGGTGACCATGACTTGCTTGGCAGTAACATAACAGGTTTGTTTCCTTGTTTGTTTGCTCCTTCCTCCTTTGTTGTCAAATGTTACATCATCGCTGTTGATTGGGTGTGACGAGCCTGAGCTGTTTGCATTGATAAAGCTCACTCATCCCTCCATGGAAGAGCTTCTCCCGATGTCTAACTCGGCGTGTGTTTCCAGCTGGATGGAGATGTTTTCACTGTTGTGTGAAGATGAGCTAAAGGCCACGCTGTGTGGAAATGCTCGTTTATCGGCTAATTTCTGGCACAACTTGGGCTTACGTTGTTTCGACGTGTAAACCTCTCAGTGGCCTGTGCTGTCAGTGTAAACATCGTGTTGCACTGTTTAACCCTTCTGTTAACACGACCCTGTTTTCTCAGTGTTGTTTATTCAGTCTGAGTGTGTGGGATAATGGAAAGACGGGGTTCAAGTGCTATTCAACGTCTCACTCATTTTCCCTCCTCCGTCTCAGTGTGTCTGCCTCCTCTTTGTTCTGTCTCTGCATCCTCAGCTGTTTCTCTCCATACTTCCACTTTTCCACTCCTGTTCTGCCACTAGATCCTGTTTTTACTTTCAGGATCCATTAATTCTTTATTTGCACGACTGCATTTGTGACTGAAGCTGCTGGAAGCCTCCAGCACGTCTATCAAGTGGAATGAATCTCTAAAAATCTCAGTATCTGTTTCCTCTTCGCGTCTGTATCATAACGACCGTGTTTATTATAGGAATCCATCACGTATTTTTTTATTTTTTTTTTTTATGGTTGAGCCACCCAGACAACTCAGGCCAGTGAGCGGTTGTCATGGCAACAGATGCTGCAGAGCAGGCCATAGGGTTTTGCCATTGTCATGGAAACAAGTTCAACTTCCATGCATAAATACCAAACAACAACAATGTCAGAACCGGTCCTGCCCTGCTGCTTGTATGCAGCAGATTATTTATCTAATGTTTGCAGCTTTAAGGGGAGACGCTGCAGGTTATCACATAGTTACATAGGTATCACCTCATTTAGTGGATTTAGGGGAAATCTACAGTAGCAAAGATCCAATATCGTAACGTTTGTCTCTGGATGTTTTTGTCCCACTATTCTGAAAGAAGACATTTTAATGAGAAAAATAGCCCAAAACCTCAAAACAGACCAGTGCATGAAAAAACAGTGTTTTTGTCTGCAGTGTCTCATCTTAAATACTGAAAGCCAGTCTCCGATTGATTCCGCAACTCTAAACCGTGAGAATAATCGCACGCTGCAGTGTGAAAGTGTCTCCTTAAAGTGAGACAGGACTGATGTTGTCTCCAGGGAGTTAAAAAAAAGCTTTGTGTCTAACTCTTTTGTTTTTTTCCTGTTTGTGTGGCGTCGTTTTCAGGAAAGCAGCCTTGTTATTTGGCTGGGTCGTGTTCCTGCTGCTAGCCTACAAGGTGTCCAAGCTGGACAGGGAGTACCAGGAGTATAATCCATATGAAGTCCTCAACTTGGACCCGGTAAACACACACAAAACACTAAATCTTTTAAGTTCTGCAGAGCCTCTCAAGTCCCTGAAGACACTTTTTATCTTGTGAGACGAAGATAACTTCGTTTTAAGATAAAAATATCATTTTTTCAGGACTTCTGAGAGTCTGTAGTATTCTCTATTTTTTAACTGTAGCTGTTACTTGAACTTTAAGTGGTGTGGTAAGGAGTCGTAATATTATTTCTGTCTTCAGGGTGCATCACTGTCAGAAATCAAGAAGCAATACCGTGTACTGTCACTCAAGTACCATCCTGACAAACGTGGTGATGAGGCCACGTTCATGAGAATTGCCAAAGCCTACGCTGCGTAAGTCTCATTCACGCTTTAACTTTGGAAGCAATACATCAAGACGGCCTCTGCATGATCGATAAACAGATAAATCAACAGTGAAACCCCCCGAATTTTGAGGTGATGACTCATTTCTTCATCTTTCTTCCCCGCAGTCTGACCAATGAGCAGTCACGACAAAACTGGGAAAACTACGGTAACCCAGACGGCCCAGGAGGTGAGTGAGATACACCAAATCCCGCACGCTTGCATTTTTATCTGTCGCCACACCTTCTGTGTGCTCGCTGCTGGTGAGTCAGCCTCTCGTAGCCATGAGTGTGTTAAACAATGGAAGATGAATTGAAACATGGCAGCCCATTCATTCCAGTGAGAGCTGAGTCTACTTTCACACACTCTTCTACTGTGGGTGTTCATGATGCATTTCAGCTGAGCTGAAAAAGTGACATGTTTACACAGATTTTGACGGATACAAAAATGGGTTATGTGGCTTAAATTTCAGTAATTGAAAGAACATTTTAAAAGAAATATTGATAGTTTAGTTATTTAAATGGAGGAAAAATATCATGCTGTCATGGTGTAATTCCAACTTTGTCCATAATGCAGAGGTTTGTGTGCTGTTGCAGGGGACTTTACTGCAATATGAGATTTTCCATTTTGATCCATTGCCCTTTTATGTCTCCCTTTCTAGCAACCAGCTTTGGTATTGCCCTGCCGGCATGGATTGTTGACCAGAAGAACTCAATGCTGGTATGTATTTATTGATTATGTCAGTGGAGAGCAAACACAATGAGGTATTTTTGTAGGCCACGCCGGAAGTTAGCATCACCATGGGGGTCTATTGAGAATTCTCCTATGGGATTTACGCATTGGATTTTAGATCATTACAGAAAATAATCTCTGTGGCGAACACACATTTCTGGTGCTTACGAGCTTTGTTCAGCAGGATTATCTTCACAAATGAACACCACTTTTCTGAACTTTATGCTGTAGCTAATTACTCCACTGTCACATGGCTTTAACATCTCTGACGAGCTAACCAACTGAAATGACAAGCTAGCAAATCCATCGCCTGGTAAATTGTTTATTAATCTAATTTACAAACTACAAGAGTTTGCAAGAGCACTGAAAAACACGACTAGAGGCTGAAAGGAGGACTAGTAAGAGAGAGGAGAGACCCAGGTCGCTAACATGCTAACTTACTTCCTGGTTTAAGAACTCATTCCTGTGGCGCAGTTATATTTACATAACCTCCCTTAATTTGCGTAAAATGCTTTGTATTGTACTAACTTCAAGCCAATGTTGTCATTAACTCTGAGTGTATTGTTTCTGTAGGTGCTGTTGGTATATGGACTAGCCTTTATGGTGATCCTGCCTGTTGTTGTGGTAAGTCCTGACTATGTACTGGGTAATAGATTTTATTATAAGGTGCATTCTCTTTTTCTTGAATCCCAGATTTCTCACCTTTCTTTCTTTTCCTTTCGTGTTTTCCCTCCTCTGTCGCAGGGCACATGGTGGTACCGCTCCATCCGGTACAGCGGGGACCAGATCCTCATCAACACCACCCAGCTCTTCATGCATTTCATGTACAAGACGCCCAACATGAACATGAAGCGTGAGTACTGCAGTGTATTCATACTTTCTATGTGATCGTGAACACATCAAGACCACATTGATCTAAACCTACTAAACAGGTTTAAGAATCACAATTTCCCATCATCCTTTAATGTACTTTTCACTAACTGTGCCCTCCAGGGTTAGCAATGGTGTTGACGGCAGCGTTTGAGTTTGACCCTCGCAGCAATAAAGAAGCTACGATACGACCAACAGACAACATCGAAGTGCCACAGGTAATCTGAAACCTCAGTGCTCGCGTATGTGTGCATGTGTGAGAACGTCTTCATCAAGCCTCCTGCGTCCTGGCTCCAGCAGCAGCTCTTCTTCTCTGCCATGGCAGCTCAACTTCCTGTCCTCACCAATTGCTGTTGCTGTCACTCGTACGCATTCGAGAGATTAGTTGTTGAGGTCAAGAAACATCCCGAGGTATATAACCCACGATCCCGTCAATATTGTAAAAAAAAAAAGATAATGCCTGGTGAGTCATAGCTCTGGAGACGGGCTCTTCTGCTGAGGAATCCAGTTTAAGTAGAGGCTGTAAGCTAAAGCAGAGGTGGAAGATCTCGAATGTTTTACTGTGGTAAAAGTAGTAATAATCTTCTCGGTTTTCTGTTGACACGCTGCAGTGCCACGCTTCCTATTGGCGCCTTGACGCACGTCACATGACACACCACGGAGATGTGTTTTTAGCTTAAGAAAGACAGATTGACCTCAAGCACGTGTCATAAACAACCTCTCCTGTCCGTCTCGCAGTTGATCCGTGAGTTGGGGAACATCAACGTGAAGAAGAAGGAGCCTCCTTTCTGCTATCCTTACAGCTTGAAGGCCAGGGTGTTAGTGCTCGCTCACCTGGCCCGCATGGAGGTCTCAGAGGAATTGGAAGAAGGTAGGACATTAGATTAATGAGTTAATACGTGTAGAAGAATCTTAAAAAATTGTCTTCCTATCTGTTTAGAAAATACAATTGCTGTTTGAAATCTACTCTTAAGAAAGCTGAAAAATGACATATTTCACCCCAAAATCCAACCATGCCAGTTCAAACACCGTTGTATTTAATATAATTATATAATAATACACCAGCTTGTGTAACTTTGTTGGCCTTCTCCATAGTCACACAGTGGCTTCTTTAGATCTCTAAAAATGGGAAATAAAACGGCTGCACAAGCTGTTTGAAGTAAAGTTGTGAAGTCACAAGTTTCATTTTGAATACACAGCTCTGCCCTTTTTATATGTTAACACTCCCACACAGAGGTAAGCTTACATACCCCGCGAGGACAAGCTGTTTATAGTAGCTTTAGTGTTTTTTCCAACTGTTTGTGAATCGTAAGGAACAAACTGTGTTGATTCAGAGAAGGCTGAGTTAAACCTGCAGAAGCTGAAGTGGAGGTCAATATTCAACCACTATCAGCATAGTAATGCTAACCACGGAAAGGGATTTCATAACGTGATATGAAATGTGATAAAGGTCGGGAGCATGTTATTAAGAACGTGTGTGTTTGTGCTGCAGATCAGAGGTTTGTGACGAGGAAGAGTCCAGCTCTCCTCCAGGAGATGATCAACGTGGGCTGTCAGCTTACCATGATGGCCAACAGCAGAGGAGGTACGCACACGCACACACACACACACACACACATATATATATCCAATTTAGTTTGAGCAGGAGTTATCACTTGGAATAACATTTTCACGGCCCACATAACAACTTTTTTGGTCATTTTTGTGGTCACCTCCAGGTTTCCACGCTCCTCGCCTGGTGACCATAGAGAACTGTATGAAGCTGACCCAGATGATAGTTCAGGGTCTGCAGGAGTCCAAGTCACCACTGCTGCAGCTGCCCCACTTTGAGGAGGAGCACCTCCGCTACTGCATCTCTAAGAAGGTAACTGCAGAGTGTCTGCACATGAACACATGCATGGCACTTGAAGAATGTAGAGATGCGTGTTATACAGTATACCCCATCTCTGTTTACTGAAATAACTCTGAGCATCTGCATGGAAATGAACTGCAATAAATCTAGCACTCGGTGCACCTCTGATAATTCTGTCCTCTCCTCTTTAGTATAAAGTTCGGAGCCTCCAGGACCTGGTGAGTCTCAAGGACTCCGACCGACGCAGCATGCTGCGTTTCTTGGGAGAAGAGAAGTACGATGAGGTCATGGCTGTGCTGGGCAGCTTCCCTCACATCACCATGGAAACCAAACTCCAGGGTCAGTCCTGAAACAAGCTCATACAAACACACCAGCTGTCCTGAGACACCCCTGCACAGTTGTCATTACAGATGCTGGTGCATACGTATGTAGAGGGGGGTGCATAAAGTATGTGCATATGAGTGTTTCGATTAGGGTTGCAAAGGGGATGGCAAAATTCCAGAAACTTTCCATGGGAAGTTAAGTTGGGGAATTTTGGAAATACTCTAAAGTAAGAAAAAAACAGCATCACATTTGGGGGAGCTAGCATCATGACCATAAATGGTCAATGAAATGATGCTAATATTAGCTTATTTAGCATCTAATTTATCAGTTAGCTATCTACTGTATGAGTATATTTTCCTGTGCTATTGATCAATGCTTAGGCAATAAATAATCAAAAAAGTATTGAAATTGTTATGGGCCTCATGCACAAGTATCAGACACACTCTGGCATGCAGTTTGTTAAAAATGTAACATAGTGTATTTCAATTGTTAATTAGTTAAAATAATCACCACAAAAACATGGAAATGTTCAGATTTTGTCTTTGTCACACATTTGGATATTCAAAGTGTCTTTCTCTACCTGCGTCTTTACAGTCCTTGATGATGAAGACAGCAATAACATCACAGCAGGATCTATTGTCACAGTAACGGTCACTTTAACCAGAAAACGCATGGCGGTAAGGAACTTTTTTTTTCCAAGTATGGGAAAGTAACATTTTTTGAACCAAATCGATTCTTTATGTTGCTGCCTTTAGTGCACTCCCATGGATGACCACTAGAGTTTGCTGTTGACTGTATGCATGGTTGAAAAGCATGTATCTGTGTTTACTGTTTGTGTGTGTGTGTGTAGGAAGTGTTTGAAAAGGAGCAGGACTCAACACCGTGTCTAGCAGATGAGGGTGCAGCTACAGAGGAAACAGTAAGAATAACACACACACACAAGCAACACACTCAGAAAGTCAATGCTTCATAAAAAGTCCTATAATCTTTATTTAACCTGATTTTTGTGTGTGTTTAAATCAGGGAGACTCGAGTAAAACCAAAACAAAAGTGTGGCAGAACAAGAATAAAGCGGCTAAGAAGACATCGAAGTCCAAGAAGAAAAAATTAACCAAGAAGAAGGCCACTCCAGCGCCTGCTAAAACCAAGCAGGCCAATGGCAACGTCGCAGGAAATGTACGTGTCCACAGCTGATTTTTATACACTTTTATCTGTGTTGATTTGTTGATATTATAAATTCTTATTTTGGATGTCACAGGAAGTCGTAGCAGCAGCAGCAGCAGCAGCAGCAGTGAAAGAGGAGGACGACGACGCCTCAGATAAAGGCAGCGAATCAGACGACGGCGAAGCCAACAAGGACTCTCCCAGCGAGAGAGACGAAGACAGCGACAAACAAAGCGACACAGAGGTGGACGAGATGGGTGGCGACGATGAAGAGGTCAGAATGCTTTATAAGTGTACCATGTTTTCCTTAAAATAAAATGACCCTGATGTCGTCAAGCTAATGAATGTAAAGAAAAGAAATCGCTGCTTTTCCCTGTACACAATCTAATCCCCAACCCTGTCTCACCTGCCCGTCAGGAGTGGGAGGCGTTGCAGCAGAGCATCCAGCGGCGGGAGCGGGCGCTGCTGGAGACCAAGTCAAAGGTGACGCACCCCGTCTACAGCATCTACTTCCCCGAGGAGAAGCAGGAGTGGTGGTGGCTCTACATCGCCGACCGCAGAGACCAGACCCTCGTCTCCATGCCCTACCACGTCTGCACGCTAAAAGACACAGAAGAGGTGAGTTATTGTGTGTGTTTAAGATTTTGAGTCTTGTCTTGTCATCTTGTTTTTCCTGTGCCTGAAGTGGCCATATTTGGTCATTTATATGTGTAATTTAGATTAACTGTGATGTCAATCAGGATGCTGATTTTGGCTAGCACATAAATAGGCTTAAAACAAACTTTACTTAAGGGAAAAAATGAACAACCGGCTCCTGAGAGTGTAGTTTACTACAACAGAATACTGAAAAAGACATTTTCTGGCAACCAAAGTGGGAAGATTTACTTTCATGTAAAGTGTAATGTAAAAAACAATGCATCAAATTCAGAATTCAGCGTATGTTTTCTAAAAAGAATGTTTTTTAGTTTCCATCCATCCATTTTTATCCGCTTATCTGGGACAGAGTCACAAGTGCAGCAGGCTAATTAAATTAGTTAGTTATTAGTTTAAACATTATATATATTTTTTGTGCAGTTTTCATACGAAATAATGTCCCAAAGGATTAGAAAATGATTGCACTCTGTTTTGTTTACATTTTAGACACCGTCCCAACTTTTTCGGAATCAGTTAGTTTTATAAACGTAAGCGATTATAAGCTAGAACCAGCAAATATTATGCATTATTTTCTTGAATACATCACCGAAACTTAAAGTGATTATTGAAATTACACTCAGTTTATTTCCTTCCACTGTAATAAACTAAAGTATCATAAAGTCAGGTTTATGTGTGTGTGTATTGCGGCTGATGCTTTAATCTGTCTGGAGCAGGAAGGTCTGTATAAGTTAAAGTGTGTGTGTTTCTTGTTTCCCGTGCATCGTAGCCCCTCACACATCCTGTTGCTAGGCAACCCTTTGCACTTGTGTCATTATTTCCCTCGGAGTAGAGGGTGTGTGTGTGTGTGTATATATGCGTGTGTGTTTACTCTGCACCTCTGATCCCGGTGTCCTCCACTAACAATAAGGATTGACAGCGACGTAAAAGCCTAATGAGGCCCATGTGAGTCTGTCCTCCGCTCTGAAGGAATGCGGTGGCAAGAGGTGACCCGCCCATGCATAACGGTTCACTGTCTAGCAATCAATTAGTCTGTCACTTCAACAATACCTTCTGTTTGTGTTGTGCGGCTGCGTGTTTGACAGACGTGCTTCCTTATGTGGAGGGCAGCAGATCTGCTTTCATCAGCGAGGCCGGCCAGTAAATTGGCGCCGTGTTCACGGCTCATTCTCCGCTCACCCGCTGAATAATAATTAGCCTCATTGTGCTGATGATTAGATGTTTGCCATATGTAATTGCACAACATGGTTAATCACAGCCTGAAGTAATGCTGGTCTAATATTTACAGTTGGACCCATCATCATTTCATGGCAAGACAATTTTATTCTCATAGCTCGATGTCGCACATTCGCCTCAAGAGGCTGAAATCTGCACAGCAGAGGACACCCTCTCATCTGTGATGGCCTCCGCAGCGCCATGACTTTGCAGTAGCAGGTTTGTATTAGGGCACCACAGGAATGAGTTCGTAAAACCAGGAAGTAAGTTAGCATTTTAGCACCCTAAGGTCTATCCTCTCAAACTCAATTAGGATTTTGAATTGGTTTTTGGTTAGAAGCCTGAAATAAGGTCTGTGGTTAACACACTTGTGAATTTTTCTTTGCGCGTCCTTAAAAAGGTGGTTGCTAACAAGTGGCTAAAGTCATGCGACCGTGGTGTAGTTCACTATAGCATAACATTAGCTTCAAGTCACCTCGAACATCAGTGTCAGAAACTTGTGTTTGCCACAGAGTTTATTTTCTGCAATGATCCAAAATCCAACTATTGCCAAAATCTCATTGGCGAAATCTCTCTGTATTATATTCTGTAGTGTTGGTTAAGTTATTGCCGTAGACACAAATTTACGGCAGGCACTGCAAAATGTGCACCATTCGATTCATGTGATGCTGTGTTGCAAAAGGCTATCAGCATTCAGAGTTTCCTGCATCGTACCAAACATGTTGTCGTTTCCAACATATCTGAGACTTCCACAACAGGAACAAGTTAGCAATGTGTCGGAGGAGCCTCAGAGGTTATCTGCCGTGCATAGGCCGGGGTTCTCTCCAAGAGAAGACATAGTGCTTCTTTCTGGTGGAAACACAAACCCGGGAAAAGACTCTCAAGCCATGAACGTCACTAGAGTTGAAGATGAGAACTAAACCTGAATTGATCCTGAAATTTTTGTTCATTTCAGTTTATATAATGGTATAAATTATATAACATTGTAACACAAATAAACTTAACTGATAAACAGATTCCCTGTTAAGATTAGATTTGAATGTTTGTCCTTTTTAGACTTGCCTCTTGTTGTTGCTTTTGTGTTTCTGGATATATATATATGTATTTTATTATATATGAACCTTCTTTACAGCTGCCATCAGTCGGCTTGTTTGTTTCCATGGTGGCAGTTTTATTTTGACATCAACAGTAACCATGTAGCCTCGCCACATGCTTCGCTGTAACACTATACTTAATGCATCGGGGCAATCATGCCCTCAGTCACACAGTTATTTGTGTGCACCTGAAGTGCTGCTGTGATTAGACTTGACAGCTTTTTGTGTGTTTGTGTGTGTGTATGTGTGTGTGTGTTCCCCAGGTGGAGCTGAAGTTTCCAGCCCCCTCCAAAACAGGAAACTACCAATATTCAGTCATCCTTCGCTCTGATTCCTTCCTGGGACTGGACCAGATCAAACCACTCAAGGTGAGAACGAAGCTGTGTGTGTGCGTGTGCATATGTGCGTGTGATTGCTTGGAGAACAGTTTTCCTGCTAAATCGGCCGAGACAATGAGCACACCAGCCACGGCCAAAATCTACCAGCAGCTCACTGAACAATGGTGTTAATTGCTGCCAAGGTTTTGGGAATACAGGGATCCGTTTCAAGCCAAACAGAAGTGTGAATTGTACTTTTATTTATTCTAACACCTGGTAGACATTAAAGATAAAGAGCACTCAAGGTGTGAGGTAATGAGAATCTATCTTAAAATACTGTATGTTATTCTAAGTGTTCCCCACGGTATGTAAATTAATTTAGATTCTGGTTTGTGTTTCAAATGTAGTTTGCAGTTTAAAATAAGATTTTTAAAGATGTATTTTAAATTAAAAAAACAGTTGAAATATGTCATTCTCTCTGCCATTGAAAAAAAACACTTCAATGCAAATATGAACTTCAGCTGTCAAACGTAGCTCTGGTTTGATTCTGCTGTTATTTTCATGTAGTCCACTTTGGACTTTTTGTCCTGTTTCCACCCGGTTGTTCATTATTAATTAAATGAGGTTGAGTGGCAGACACATAAAGCTAAAAATCTATTATTCTTGGCGACACAAGAGAACATAAATATACACATAAGAACTTGCAGTCTGTCACTGAATGTCAGTTTTTGACACATGTGCTTGTTTCCCTTTTGTGTGCAGTAAGTAGGAGGTTTACAAGTTCTTTACTGAGGGAATTCTATTATAGAGAAAAGACTCTAAAGCTGATTGTGGAGCCTATCAGTTATTTGATTAGGTCTGAAAGTCTAATTCTACTTAATTCATCTGGAGCAATGTGTCACGTCTGCATTAGCAAACTGTGTTTTAAAAAGTTTTTTAAATGAAAAAAGCAACAAATATGGATTGAAACAGAATGTTTTGTTCGGTGTAATCGTTTCCAAAATTCACAGCAATACATGTTTGTCTTCTGGACTTAATGCTCCTGAGTTATTAGAAATGTTTGGATCACAACCACTGGTTTCTCTGTCTACAAATACCATAATACTAATATTGGTTTAGGCTAATCTTTAGCTGCAACTGTGCAGAAATACTGTGTGTAAACAGGATGAATAAACAGGAAAGAGAAGAGAAAGGCGGCATTTAAATTTATTTAGAATTCATGTGTCAATATTCTGATTTGAAGCTTTAACTATTCGGTACGGCCTGTGTGTCTGTGTGACTTCATGTTCACAGCTATTGGTTGGAAGAAGCCAATGAGCATGAATCTGGCCAGAATTAAAAGGCATCTTTTAAGCACTTAAAATGTTGATTAATACTGCTTTCTAGTGGTCTGTAGCCGAATTTCCATTAAAGTTGAAGTGAATTTTCAAGCAAAATATTGAAATGTTGCATTAAAGATAATGCAAATTAGGGACATTTCCATCGACTGGTTTAGAGCAAATAAACAAAGCTGCATTGACATACTTTGGTCAGAAAATGGCAGTGTGATGTGTTGCTGTAGGCTAATCTGTCAGTAAACAGTAGAAGAAGTAGAGGTTGCGCAAGAGAGAAAAAAATGACAGAAAAAGAGGTTGCTAATCTGACAACTTTGTCCACCCACAAGAGAAAATAGAGTGTGAAGTTTACAGGAAATGGTTTCAATTGGGCAACTTATAATTGTTCTTCCTGTCAGTTTGGAAACAGCTGATCAGTCGTGTGAGTTAAATATTCACTGTGTCAGAACTTATTTGTAAATATAATTTCCATCTCCTGTTAGCGCATTAACCATTTTTTTTAAAAGACAAAAAAGTCGTTTTTTTAATCAAATTTTGGTGTTTCCATCAAGCCTTTCTCATGCAAATCTTCAAAATACACAAAGGAATTAGTTGACGGAAACACAACTGATGACTAGAGAGTTTGTTACACAAAGGAGCTCCATGACCTAAAACGTGTAAATCCGGTTTCTTTCCCAGCTGGAGGTCCACGAGGCCAAGGCCATGCTGGACAACCACCCACAGTGGGACATCCCCGACACGGAGGAGGAGGACGAGGAGCAGGAGGACAGCGACGGCATCGAGGAGAGCGAAGACGACGACGAGGACAACGACTGAACGCGGAGACGCGCACATGCTCGGCCCCGCCCCCCTCCCACGGCCTCCCACTCCTGACCCCACAGCAGCACTCGAGAGCAGAGAACGAGGAGCAGCAACGCTGCGACCGCCACACACGACAGACACACACAGAATCACGGGGGACAGTTTCTACACACAGAGCCCTCCTTCTTGTCCTCCATTCTACCTTTACATGGACTGTGACCCCGCCCCTCCATCCCCCCCCACCCCCCCTTTTCTACAGAGACTTGTTCATTCACTTTCCGCTGCCGGCGGAAGAGAATTCTGTGAATACTTTACCCAGACCCGTGTGTGTGTGTGTGTGTACACGTGAGAGCGTGAGTGGACGGCGTGTGTGTTTGTAACATTGTATGTGTTTGTACAGGTATGAAAGATAGACACACTGTGGACTGGAGGACCTATTATCTGGGCTCTTTTCTTCTTTTTCTTGAGGGGGAGAGGGGGATGTATAACAGCTAACTCGGTTTGCAAAATTAACAAAAACACACGACCTCCGTACGGGAATCACAACATCGCTCTCGCTCCTAATTTTAAAAATCACTCGGCACCGATGTTTTCCACACCAATGATACTTTCTATTGTACACTTAAAACTGCAGACGTGTGAGCTTTAGCCCCGCGCGTCGGGGATCACATCAACCATTGGGACGTTTGCTCCTTTCAGCACACGGGGGCACAGTTGAGTCTCGTCAGGCTTCTTTTTTTCTTCTTCTCTTTTTTTTAAATTTTATTTTCCACTGTCAAACCAGCCAGTCACTTGTATGTACTTGTACTCACTGTATGTTTAAGGAGACGTCTACAGATAGACACTGATCTCCAGTCAGTTCCGTTAACGATGCCCCTGTGATCCACGTCAAACTGTATTTTTCTGAACTGTTGGTTGGAAGCAAGTGGATCTTGAAATGAATTGACCTCAAGTATAATGGGGGAAAAATGGCAAAACTTGCAGTGTTAAGGTTTGTTTGAATTATTGAGTACTCTTTGTGTCCATATACTACATTCAAGTTGTGACTTTTCAGTCTTTTTAAGGGGCTCAGATACTGATTATATATAGATATATACATACTTGTGGCTTTTCAGAGAAGTGACTTCCTTTCTCTTCATTGTTTTTTTTGTTTTTTTCCTTTTACAATTGTAGCACATTCCAGTGTATACTCATTGTCCGAAAAGGCCTTATGAATACAACTGAAATACCACAACATACAAGTCCTGGGGTGCTATGAACCAGCGCTTCTTGGGAGAGAAGAAAAAAAAGTTTTTTGTGTTTTGTAATAATGTTTTTCTTTTGTTGCAGTTTAGTCTCTTCATAGTAGCCCAGAGCTCCTCAGTCTTGGAAAACATATCACAGATCATGCCATGAAAGAGCCTCTAAGAAGTGCAGTTTTGCCTGCTGAAAGAAGATGATTAGCAGTCATGTGACCGGCCCTGTGTTAGAGGGGTTGTAGTGTGAGGTCACTGACACACCAAATGCAAAGCAAATTTTTTTGCTGAGCACAGAGAGTCGATGCAAAGAAGTGGGAAGAGGCGGGATTGGCACCGGGCGCTGTAGGTGCTGGACGAGAATGACGCAAATACATGATGTTCACATATTTGCGTGATGCTGTGTCGCGAGAGCCAGTCAGCCTTATGATTCTCCCTGATCGATCCATACCCCATTCAGAAAACAAGCATTTAAGAAGTTGTTTGTCAGATCTGTCCACAAGATTGACAAGCAAAGCATGAATTTAGACTTTTTCATAATCTCATGATAATGTTTGTTCGGCATACTTTTCATCCATTTATTGCAATGAAGTTACAGTAAAATCTGTTTGTATTGGCCTCGTACTGCTGTTCATGCAGTCTGGAGAAGGCGGAGAAATTGCCTGTGCTTGTGTACCTCCGGATGATGGTGTGAACTCGCACACTACAGCATCTGGTTTTCTGACATCTCTGGGACTTTTACAACAGGTACCAAGCAGCAGTAGGAGGTGTTTCAACCGTAGTTGATGATGGAAAGAAAAAAATACGAATCCAATACGGTCCAGCGGTCAAACTTCCGTGAGTTTAAATTTCGCTTCATGTTTGGTTTGAATGCAGCATCTATTCTGTCCAGCACCTTTAGTCATTAAAGCAGGACAAACTACTTTGTAAGTACAACTGCCATTTCAGACAAAAAGGTTTTTTCCCCCACATCTAGAATACTTTAGTTTTTAAATGTTTCTGTCTGAGGAATACGGAGCATTTCTGGCTAACAAAAAGAACCAACTTTCATTTAAAATTAGTTGTTTTTATGTCTCACTTCAGTTGTAGATATATCAAATGTAACATTGTCTTGTTTTGTTCCCATCTAACCTTTTTTTTTTTTTAAACATCTGTTTGACTCGAGTGCAAAAAAAACAAAACAGAAAATCGGAGCTTCCTTGTAGCTCTGCACTCTCACTGTATGTCGACGACTTGACAGTGTTTATAAGAAACGACTAATCTTTCACCTTGAATATCCATACTGAACAGTTGAGGTTTTTTTTTTTCTTTTTCCAATAGTGTGTCATGTTAGTGTGGGAGAGATGAAGGTATCTGTGGGAACGCTCTCCTGACACAACATACACACTCACAAACTCACATGCGCGCACTATACCCTCGAGTAATTGTGCTGAAAGCAGGTAATGCTAACAGGTAATATTGTACTTTGAGTATTTATCGCTCTGCAATAGAATGTAGCATCAGTGATTTACGCTGTGTGGAAAAAAAAAACTGCAGTGAGGTTAAATACGACACCATCTCTCCCATGACAGAACTTGTCCAGGCGACTGGCCGGCAGGCCGCCTCAGTTTGGACAAACTACCCAATGACTATCTATCTGCCACTTTTGTTTACAAAGGAACTGTCATTGTAAATGGAAAAATATATTATTTGTATTTAAAATCATTTCAATAAAAACTTTTAAATGAGATGGTGTCATTATTTTCCCCATTTGCTGTAGGTAGCTTATAAAAGAGCATGTAAAACTCCACACTATGTGAAACTAAAGGCTCCTTCATACCTACGGAGCAAAACGTAATAGCTGTTCAGCTTCTTTTTTTTGTAGTTATTTTTTTTGGTTTGTGGTCATTTTGCCTTTTTTTTGTAGTTTTGCGCTTCTTTTGTATTTGCTTTGTTTGTTTTTTTTGGGGCATTTGGTGTCTCATTTGCCCCATTTCATAGTTCTATGTCTCTTTGTAGTCTATTTTTTTTGTAGTCACTTTATTCATTTTTAATTCCTTGTGCTCATTTGAGTCTGTTCCTGAATGTAGATGTCTTTATGACTGACATTTTCTTGTTGAAGTCCAGAGGGCCCTTGACATTTTGGGCCCCTGGGCCTGTGCCCAATAGGCCTGTTCAGTAATCCATCCATGATCCTAAACTCAGTGGACCAAGGTGAGTCCTGCAGCATTGCCGAGTCTACATCGGTCTCGTAGAGGGACCATTTAAAACTCTAGTATTATCATATGAATTATTCTAATTTATTGTACTCCTGTGGTGCATATGCCAGAGGGGGATGAGTAGCGGCCTGACAGAAACGACCATGATGACCTCTTCATGTTGTGGTGATTTCCGGTCAGTAGAGTAGGCTTGGCAAATTAAAGGGTCAGTTTGTCAAGATAACATGATGAGACTAATTTCCTTCATAGATAACGATATACTTTTCCAAAGAGAGGTGGTAGTCTAATTTTATGTAGATAAAAAGAGTAAACGCGAGTAAAACGACACATATAAATGCAGCTAGCATATCTAATATACAACTGTATACCTAAATATATTAATTATGAGACAAAATCATTGGTAATATAGTAAATATTTTTGGGCTCAACCTATCTGTCACGGAGTGTTTTGGGGTTATCTAAAGGGGGCTGAACCTCTTCACTTTTTTTTAAATTGTATTTACGGTGCTGTCTCTCCCTCTGCAGGTAAATGAGATGCAGCTTTAAAGCCAGATAGGGAAATTATCTTCACCCCGTTAACGATTCAGTAGCACATTTCTCCCCTCAACTTGCACCTTGAGGACGTTACAAGTCCTGCCAAAACCTCCGGACAGCGTTGGGAAGGTCAAACTGCGGCTTTGATTCCCGCCCCGCGGTCCTCCAGAACCTCCAGTCCGCGGTGCTCGCTCGCGTCCCTGCCGCAGCTGCAGGGGTGGAACCCGGACTGACCCAAGCCGAGGGTTCGCTGGCGTTTCCGCCGCTTCTGCTGCTCCACGCTCCGGCTCAGCGTCTGTACCATGGTCGGTCCGCAGTCAGCCTGCCGAGGGGATTGATGGATCCCCGCCGTTAAATCGGCCTCATCGAGATAGGTAAAGATAAAACACTCTCTCACAAAAACGAACTTAAAGACATCTCTTATCCTAACATTTTGTGAGATGACTGTACCTAGAACACGTCAATGTAAAACCCATTAACGGTGAGCTATAGGCTTTAACCTGCAACAAGGTCACCATAAACTCACTTCACTGCCTATAGAAGTCTGTAGAGGTAATTATATAGACGCCATATGCTGCCTGCTAACGTCATGGTGATAGTTGATGTATTAGAGGACTTATTACAGGGGAGACCGGGGCTGTTTGGCACACTTTTCACTCTGCATTATTTATTTTTAGAAAGCATGCATGAAAGGTAAGGTCTCAGCTATAAAATAATGTATCATAATGTGCACAATTATTTTTGTAACTAATTGATTTGCAATAATAATCATGCATTTGTGCCAAACATCCTATCAACAACTGAAACAACAACATGATAAACTGTGTTTTTCACCTTTCAAAAATACCCCAACAAAATATGCATTAACAGTTACATTAACAGTAACCACGCATGTTTAGTCCACCGACCACTTTTTAACTTCCAGTGCTATACAACTGAAATATGTCTTTCACCACAAAAGTTAGTGCATTTCCAGATGTTTTGAGATGTGCAGGTCAGGAAAGTGAATTCTCTACCATTCACTTTCCATTAGCCATGTTAAATATCATAAAATACCAAACACATGCACGCTACATGGAGTGAGTATTGTCACAGTGGAGCATTTATCAGGCCGGATTCATAACAAAAGCACTATTGAAAAATCCTCATTTGCCTGGAGTACGTTATGCACATGAATGTTTGCTGACAGTTAACCGTTGACCCCCTCCACCTCTCAAACCAGACTGAATTTGCTTGAAGCCACAATGCAATAGTGTAGTGATGGTAATGTGTGTGTGTGTGTGTGTGTGTGTAAGAATGCAAATAATAAAGAGGACAGCAACAGTAATCCCTGTTCTTCCATCTCTGCAGGAACATCTTTGTTTTCATGGGTTGAAGGCAGGAGTGAATTCAGAATAAAAGTTTAATAGATGATTGTGCTTTGTGTTTCCACACTAAGACATAGCCTGTACACACAGCATACAAACAGCATGCACACCTCTGCAAACTAAAACCGAGGCCTGGGAGCAAAGGATGAAGTTTGTAATCCATCATTTCCTCCACCAAGTCCTCTCTGAGCTCTGTTCTTCTTCTATTTACTTGTTTTTTTAAAGCACTTTTACTTGTAGAGCAGCCTCCGGTTGTTTAACCCGGACATTCAACAGTTTGTTTTGTGCCTCGTTTCCCCTTTCCAAGGTGCTGTTTGGAGAAAGCTTTTTAATAAAGAAAAGATGGTCAGAGAGATGTTACAGGGTGGCACATTATTGGTCCTCTCGGATAAAACTAAGTGAAGAGGCTTTCACTCCTAACTCACAGGCATGGCTCTATGCAGATGAAGGTCAGTGCTCATAATGAAAAAGCAGAAACTCTCACAAACAACTGCATGACTGAAAGCTTTTTTTAAAAGAAGATTTTCATACAGGTTTTATGCCCAAAATTCAATTTTTAAATCCTCAAATTAACAAGAAGCAAAGCGTTCTTTCATCCTGGCAGAGAGGAGGGACAGTTTGTCCACAGTCTGACTGCAGCGACTGACAACAGATTAGTCTGCCGTCATTTTGATCATTTATCGCTTAAGTCTTGAGTTTTGAACATGAAAAATGGGCTGCAGCCTCTGATTATAAAGGGAATATGTTTGGATTTTGAATGGATCATCGGACAAATATATTTGATCAACTTAAGCCCTGAATCATCAAGAAAATAACTGGTAATCAATGATGAAAATAATAATAATGACGAAATATTAATTACACAACTGTACACTGTGATCATACCAGAACTTAACAGATGAAACAGCCACGTGCACCTGATTGTGCACTTTTATATTAGGTATAATTTTAACTTGTGTCACCAGTAAATTAGAGTTTCAATGATAAGTTGACTAATCGATCGATCTGCAGAAAAATAATGGCAACTATTTTGATAACCGGTTTTTCATGAATAAACAGCAGAAAATTCAGTTTCCTGCTTGTCTCTATTTCATATCATAATAAACTGAATATTTTGGGGTTTTAAAGACATTTTTTTGGCCTTTGAGAAACTAGGATGACTGTTTTTCGTTTTATAGACAAAACGATGAATCAATTAATAAAATGAAATGATGATAATGAAAATAATTGTTTGTTGCAGCTCTGATGATATAATGGCAGTCTAATCAATACAGGGAATAATGATCAAAAAAAGATTTATTTCAGAATTGTACACTGTGAACATAACATTCTGAAGGGAGGGGTGTATTTGCATGTTGAGTTTAAATATTAACAACTTTAATTGGAAAAAAGATCAAGTGTAATGTCACCAGGAAATCAATCAAGCTATAAAATCTATTATTTACAAATCTAATATAATAGTCATTGGCTTTTCACGACTTTGGATGAAATATACACGACAAAACACCAGCTCAGTCTCTAGAAGATTTCTAAAAAACAATATCTGGATTCTTCTGCTGGAGAAATATTTACGTAAGTGTTATTATTGAGGTCATTCTAGGAAAGCCATTAGACTGAGTTTCCCTCAATCCACGCAGGCATTTTCCCCATCGCCGCCTGTGTCTTCCACAGCTTATGGGAAGGAACAGCAGCTGTGTGAGAGAGTGTGTGTGTGTGTGTGTGTGT
>CAFUXE010000711.1:258904-290614 GCA_903364295.1 Serranus cabrilla
TTTTTTTTTTTACGCTCAATGACCTCTCGTTGTAATGGCGATACACATTTTTTTCACAACTATTTTAATGATGGTGTGATATGCTAACTGACTGCGGAGTCGTCCCTTCTCCGGCCGGTAGGGGCCGCTAGCAACCTTTTGAATTTGTAATGGCGTTTCCGGCAATTAGCTAAGCTAAAAACAAGCTGTTGGGTTTTGTCCATGACATTCAGTCATTAACCGTGGCGGAAAAAAACACGACAAATGAATTTTAAAAGTGGAAGTCTCATTTATGTTGGAAAAACGCCATCATGTTTGGATTAATAATATCAACCGGAGTTACAAACTGCCATGAGTTTAACTCCATCCAACTGTGTCTGGGACGCTGCTGGCACGACACTACTGCATGGGTATGTACCCACAATAAACTGAAAAAGTTTGCGATAAATTGTTGCTGTAAACGCAGTAAACCTTTGCCGAAATATCTTCAACTTGATGAAGATGTGTAAAAGGTCTGAATTCATGCTTTATCGCGTCTGTCTGCAAGACCATAAACAATCAACTTTTAAAACGCGTGTTTTGTGAGCGGAGTTCGGATGGATCAGAGCTGTGCTGTACAGGAGATACCTAGCATATATCTGCCCTCTATAAGTGCACTTTCATAGTTATTTTAATCATTTTAATGTATTTTTTAAAAATACATTTAAAGTTTTAAACGGTTGGATTAACAAAGCAATTATTGTGAAGGTGTTAACAAACAATTGGTAATCAGAAGATTGATCCATAAAAAAATTATTTGTTGCTGCCTGATACAAAATAATGTATTATTTTTTTTTTTTTTAAAGAAGCTTTGCGTAGCTACAGCAGTAAAATCTGCTTTTACGTGAATGCAATACATGAGTGACATTAATTTAATGATGTCACATGATGTATTTGTAAAACAGTCACAGGAGGCATTCTGAATTGAGTGCCATTACTTTTAATACTTAAATTCATTTTCCTGATGATACTTAAATACTTTTGCTTAAGTAACAATCTCAATACAGGATATTTACCTGTAGCAGAACATTTTTCTTTTGTTATCGCATTGTATTAGTACTTTTACTTAGGTTAAGAATCTGAATGCTTATTACTTTGATAAAACTTTTTTAGAGTAATAATATCTGATTAAGTAAGACAAACAGAGCATTTCCCCCTTATGTTTCATATTTTATTTAGTGTTAAAATGCAGAAATGAACTAATTAAACATTTCAACACTGACAAGAACCATTAAATTATAAAACGGATGCATTAAGTCGGGACAACTTCCGGACCTTTATTTTGAAGAGTGCGAGATTAACGTTGTATCCTATCGCGTGAGTAGGCGCGATTCACTTCCCGTGCGAGTGTTCCCATGATTTTCATGCGGCTTTCCACACCAAAGTGTGCATCTGTCAGCCAGAGGTGAACATGGCTGAAGTCTCGGAGAGGACGCTTCAAGTGGCCGTCGTGGTCTCCTTCGCTGCCGGCTTCGTGGCGGGCTGGCAGGCGAACAGAATGAGGAGGAAGTTTCTGGACTGGAGGAAGAAACGGCTGCAAGATAAACTGTCAGAAACTCAGAAGAAGCTGGACTTGGCTTGAATGGGGAAGGTGAAATATGTTTTGCTTCTTTTGGGTAATGAATATAACTTAGTTAGGTCTGGGATAGTTGGATACTAGACTAGTCTGGCTCTGAATTGGCATGAAACAAGCATAGTTATTGTCCAGAGAATAGTCACCAGAACTCAGAGTCTCACCTGCATGTGGAGGCCCAGTTATGTAAGACAAATGTTGCTCCACCTGTCAGCTATAATTGTCCTAACATTAGTCATGAAGGGATAAAAAGTTTCTTGTCCTTGTGACTGATTATTGCACGTGCATTGCTTATATAGGGATGAATATGTAGAGTAAACGTAGAAATACAACAATGTAGAAATACTCAGTTGAGAGTAAAAGGCCTTACTTAAGTAAAAGTCCAAAAATAATTGCATTAAATCTTACTTTAAGTATCCAAATGAAAAATAATCATTCTGCAGATGAACTTTTGATTATCTGGTTTTGTTACAGTCCAGTCATACTGTGATGCATAAAGTGTGTTTGTTACATCACTAATGTTGCAGCTTTTTGCAAGGATCTGCAACAAACAAAGACTGTAGAGTAGGTCAGGACATCTTGAAACTCCATAATAGTACAAATTGCAATTTTGATTAATTGTGCAGCTTTACTGGGTACTTATATTTCATAATATTGCAACATAATTTATTGGTTAATTTATATTTTGCATTGACATGTATAAGTATAAAGTAACAAATGCAAATACTTACATACATACAAAGTTACATACAAATACCTGAAAATATAACAAGTCTTGAGTAAATGTACTTAGTTACTTCTCGCCACTGCTTTTATAATTGTGCTGGTTATCACTCCTGTCCTCATTGCCGTAGTGAACAGTGTCTAATCATTGTGTAACTGTTTATTTATCAGGTTTGGGGCTTTGGTCTGATCTGAATGGACGCTGGTCTTCTCTCTAAAGTTGCTGGATCCTGGATGTGTTCCCCCCGCTGTGGAGAAGATACTTCAGGACCTGTGTTATGCACTGTCCACATTTTCCTGCCAAACCTTTTTAAATCAAGACTGAACTTGATATACATTAGTGTTTATGGGACTCCAGTTAATACCTGCACACAGCAGTTGCTTCTCTGCCCTCGGACACTAACATGGAGGAAGTCGGGGATCTGACTTCAGTGGTTTTCTGTTCCAGCTTGTCTCTATCTGTTTCATACCCGGTCTAATAAATTATTGTGTTTTTCCAAGTTTCTCTAACTATGTTTTGTTTCATTTGGAAAGCTGATATTCCACTTGGAGTTTTCAGTTAGTCTGATGTGAACATCACAGAAGCATTAGAAGATGCTAAGATACGTTTATGCACAAGGACAATGTGAGCTGTGTTTACTGTGTGTCGTACAGCAGTAATTTACAACACATGCATGCAGGAGGGTTTTTAAAGGGATTTATAGGGATATTAAGGTTCTGGGAACAAACTGAAAATGAGACATAATAACCAAAAAAAGCCTCACATACTTCATAAACAGCCCCTGCTCTGCCACCATTGGTGTGTGAAGGTCTGTGTCAAATTTGAAGTGTTGTAAATCTGTATCCAGAGGATATTTAATCTCCATAAAGGCAGTCAACTGACCCCAAAAAATTTTTTTCAGTTAGTCTTGGTTCCAGTTAAATACGAACGAGACTGGCTGCCAGTTTAGTTTGGATTTTAATAGTCAAAGCTCAATTTACTGTAATAACTTTTGTGTTGCTCTGAGCTGTGGCGCCATCTGCTGGTTGGAAGTGAGAGTCACAACTTGGACCTGAACAGCAAAGTTTGTGCTGTATTGAAAATTACACTTACACATGATTTGTATTGTGCTTTAAAATCTTTTCATCACTTAACATGTAAAGTGAGATTTTTAAGTGGAAAGGCTACAGTAAAAAGTTTTAAAATTAAAAATAATCCCTGTAGCCATGACGCATCATTATGCGAATAAATTACACATTTTGACAAAATAATTTTAATTCAAAGTCCACTTCACATCTAGTATTTGAGTTGCTTTTTTTTTTCAGCTGTTTGAAATCCATCAGCTGCTGAAAACTGAGATGATTTTTACATATCAATGGTGAACTTTCATGCTTATCACTATAGAAGTGCTATTTTAACCTTATATCTGGTTTAGTTGTATCTGGCTGTGCAAACATATTAACACTGTAGATTTGTATTCAGATTGGTTTTAATGGCTAAAGCTTCACATATACACAGCCTGTCTATGGGTGGTGCTAGTGCACTTTAATACTTTATGCACCCAAAACAAGTGTTTGCCTACAGCATTCTAGTCACTGGCTGTGAAATTAGATCTTGTGAGCAGATCTCTCTTTTTCATCATCACCAGTCGAGCAGGCCTATTACCACCTCTCAACAAGCTTTTGACAAGACCTTAAGAAGTCCTTTTTTTCCTGTAGCACTCCATCAGTGGCTTGATGAGAAAGAAGGTGGAGAGGGCACTGGAGAGGGATCATGAGAAGTTAAGATGATGGACGAACACAAAAAAGCTTTACTGAGGTTCATTTCGCCCAGGAATACAGAATTTGCACGTCTCAATATGTTTACAGAGATGAATACCAAATTGCTGTCAGTGCTCCAAAATCTGTCTTTGGAGAAATTTTATGACATGATCCAGTGCTTTATAAGAGAGAGTGGTTACATTATCAGGAACGAAATGATTGGTATGTTTTAATGGGGGCCTTTAATTGCTCAAGTATTAAACTGAAATCTAATTTCAAGTCACTTTATTCTAGTTTGGGTCGTATTTTATTAAATTAACTGAATTTGCTACATTACAGGGATGGACTGGATTTATTGAAGTGGGTTTCTATGAGGTTCTTATCCACAGTCAGTGTTTGGAGCAGCAGGAAGATGTACTGACCAAGAAGCAAAGCAATGTACCGCTGTGGACAGGGGCAGCATCTTCAAACTGTGGATAGGCGACCATCACCTACCACCCAGTCAGATAATTATCATGTGATTGAATAAACGTTATCAAATTCAGAAGGCCGTTATCAGGTCATTAAATGGGCTTCAAACTTAGCAGGTATTTTCCTGTTTCTTATACAGTTTACACACATTTCAAAGTATAATTTTGAAATGTTGCATTCAAGAAAATGCAAATTAGGGACGTTTCCATCAACTCGGTTTAGAGCTAATAAACAAAGCTGCATTAACATACTTTGGTCAGAAGATGGCAGTGTAATGTATCGCTTTAGGCTAACAAAAAACTAGAGAAAAAGAAAAAGGGAAACATTCCGCATCTACTAGCTAACTTCTGCCACTGCCGCCAACGGCGCCAATACACAACTTCCGCTACTTCCTTAGCAGCATGGCAGAGCAGTAATAGCGGCGCTGCTTTACTTCCGGCTTTTGCCTGATTTGTGTTTGGGTAATTCACTGACTATGGATAGGCACCTCATATAACCCCAGTTAAGTAAATCCAAACTGTCCCTTTAAGTCATGTCAAAATCTCTCATTAGAAAACAGCTTTAGGACTTTTTATACATTACACACACACACACACAGATGCGTCAACTCTTTCTGAAAAACTTCCTTTTTTAAAATTTTCCTGCATAAAGAAAAACCTATCCTCACACATTTCCATATATGAGGCTGGGGGTGCATAATAAAACAGAAGTTGCAGTCATAACATTGCCTACAGGCTATGTCATAATTATTTATAAAAAAAAAGAAGCAATAAATAAAGCTAATCAGTGATGTGTTTACTGAAGATAAAATATATATTTTTAAAAAGCACAAAATACATATAAATAGATTAAATATTCAACTAATTATAGCTACATTGTGTAATCTAGTCACATCATACTGAGATTATAGTTACAAAACAACTTCCTCATTCATTTCTCACTTTCATTGACTTTTCTCTTTGATTCACTTGAATAGCATAGCCTAGTTTTTAAGGAGGAAAGAGAGGGATGACAGACAGCTTAGCGGGAATTAAAAAGTGCGAGAGAGTGTGTTGACAAATGGAGGGGAAAATGAGTGTCATGGGAGGAGAAGTGTGTAGTAGCTGTTTGTGTTTGGGTGGTTTTCTAGAGAGGGCGTTATTGTCCCTCAATGTCTAATGCTGTGGCTAAATTGTGATGAATAGCTTGCTGGAGTGTGGGATGTGTGTGCGCACGCCGGCTTGTCTATTCCCTGTTTATTTTGTGGCAAGCTGTGTGTGATCGCGTGCAACAGCAGTGCTGGTGCGTATAGCTGAGAAGTATTTTCAAAGCAGACGAGAGGGATGGTGACTACTGGAGGAGATAATGTGTAAGAGAGCCGAAAGGAGAGACAGCGACAGAGAAGAAGGAAAAAACACAAAGAGTGAGGGAGAGTTCACATTGATATGATTGATCTGATTTTCCTAATTGGCACGTAGACCTCAGAGCCTATGTCCTTCGCCTATATTGAGTGTGCTCACTGAGTGTCATGTTTAATAAGCTTCCTGATTGGCTTTCTGGTTGTGTGATTGTGCCCTCTGGCTATAGGGTGTATGCAAAGCAGGGAGAGAAGAGGAAGTGAGCAGAGAAGAGAGTACAGAGGAGGAAAGAAGACTAGATTTAAGCAGTGCAGAACATTTTGGGAGCAGAGAAATAATCAGCTGGGTACAAGTTACAAGACTGATGCCTCAATTCAAATACATGGTTAGGCTTGACTCACTTTGGGTACCAGGTGCTTTTCTTGATTTGTAGTTTAAATGGAATTATAAGACATCATCTTCAACATGAAACTTTCTGAATCGTTTCATCAGCAACAATGTCTGCACTTCAGAAAATTGTAAAGCACAGTATATTGTGCAGTTTTGTGGGTAGCCTTTTAAAAAAAATCTTGGTTGAATGAGGAAAAAAGATTAGCAGATTAGAAGCCTGACTCAGATGATACCAAAAAAGTACCAGGTACAAGTTGTGCGAGACCAAAGAAGAGCGTGTTGAGCTGAATTGACCTAGCATGGCGCGCTACATTGTCGCAGAGTCACTGTTGAAGTGTCACTCAAGCACTTATTGACTCAGTTATGTTGTTATGGTCACATTTCATGACTCTATTGCATCCATGTTTGCACCACAATACACAGAAGCTAGCATAGGGTCAGCTAACTTAGCTTAAATAACACAGTGCCACCAGTAACGTTAGCCATTGTGCATTTAAAAATGTACCCTAGTGTTACATAGGTCTGACGTGTTACTTAACTCCTGTAATAGCTTGTAAAACAAAACCAAATGATTGGTTGATGCTTAAACATCTTATTAGAGTGCTAAAAAAAAAGTTTGTCACCGGTAGAGCAAACTCAGCATCAGTCGCAGCATTACTGTAAGCTAATTGCTAATCAGCATGCTAACGTACTCGCAATAAAACGCTTTATCAGAGTGCTAAAAAAAAGTTTTTCACTGGCAAAGTGAACGCAGCATTAGCTGCAGCATTACTATGAGCTAATTGCTAATCAGCATGCTAACATACTCACAATGATGCTAGTGCTATAAAGCGTATTTTCTGAGCAGGTAGAATGTTCACCACATTCATTATTGTGTTTTAACGTGCTAGTATGCTAACATTAGCTAGTTATCACTTCACACAGGCTGATGGGTTTGTGATTAGTTTAGCAGGTATTAGGTCAAGAAAAGTACAGGAAGAATTTAATATCTGATCGAATTACAGAGCTCAGTGTAAAGTAATTACGGCATAGTTATTATAAATCATCCTCAGGGGAACGTCAATGTCTGTATCATAATCTCATGGCAATCAATCTAATAGTTGCTGAGACACTTAACTAAAAAAAACGAAATGTCAATTAGGGGGAAGGTGCCAGAGGGACTTGGGTCATATCCTCTGCGGCACATGGATGTTTATACGTAATTTTACATCCAGCAGTTAAGATATTTCAGTCTGGAGCAGAGGCAGAGAGGCTGACATTGGCATCCATAAAGCCATAGTGCTAGCCATAGTGTGGGTACAGTACAGGTGATGGACTCTGAGAGATAAAGCAGCTAAATGGAATTCAGCCATTGTGAATTTGATCATTTACTCCTGTGCTACTTCAAATGTCTTCTATTTAAAAAAGCACAAAAAAGCACAATAAACAGTATGAAACATTAACTATAGACAGGATCTTTATCCCAGCTCCATAAATGTTGAGATACTCTCAGTCAATATGAGCCTACACAGGAAATAGTTGAGTGTGCATTTATGTGTAATAGTGCAGAAAAAACATTTTCTAATGCTTTTCACAGTCATACAAACATAAATAGTGTATGAGTACACACAAACACGGACACACACACACACACCTGAGTGTCCAGGCTTTGCCGAGCTTCAGTCCTGTCCACCTCACACACCAGTGAGTGTTTACATGTTTATGGATGAATAGGACCATGTCTTGGATAAGCACTAAGACTGTGGATTGGAGTAATATGCTGCAAAGATTTCCATTTAAATGGTGATGTGATTATGTCTCGCTTTATTTGATCAAGGCTTATTTTGTAACATCCTTTTCCAAAAAGCTTTTTTATGTAAGAGGAGAGAGCAGCAACACCTCCATCCTGTTTGACAGTAAAGACATTACAATATGCAAAGAGACTTCATCAACATATCAGACTTACAACCCTTGAAAGAGCTGTTCTACCCATACCAACTAATCAGTGTCTAATATAATTATTCTAAGTAGAGCAGGGTACAGTTTCAGAACAACTTTTAATAAGGCACTTTTATTGAGGTTTTATAAGCTGTAACTAATATCTTTTTTAATGGATGATAAATAATTTAGTATGGAAGCCATTAAATTAATTTGGCAGACGTTTTTTTCCAAGGAGACTTAGGCCTAAATTTTCCAACATACATCCATTGGGGACAATTTTGAGGTCATCATCTTGCTAAAGGACACTCGGACATGCATAGATCAATAATTAGCCATTACCAAGAATATTTAGTTGGTAAAAAATCTGACTAATTCATACTCCTGTAGCAGAAAATGTGTCTTTTTAACTCACTTGGCAACCCAAATGCTTTTCCTGATAGTAGTCCATTACCTATTTATGAAGCCTTAATACATGTCAAATTAACTATTAATAAGGGCATTAGATACATCTTAAGTAAACCTTTGTCAATATTGCAATATTGGAACTCCTTTCTCTTACTCCTTTATTAAAGGTGTGTTCAGACAGAAAGGAAAGCCAATTTTTATTTTATTTTTGCCAATACACATAGTCGTTCATACTCTATAGTGTTTATAAAGATGGACATAACCAAAACATCTGGCTCGTTTCTTCAATTTCAGGTATTTCTTTTCACATGACGTTAAAAAATGCGGCTGTATGCCATGACCGATGGCTGTATTTCACTCATGATTGGTCAGGCGGGTGTTTGGGTGGTAAGTCAATACCACGGGCACCACTTTTTGTCATTAGGGTGCAGATTCTTGCGACGTCACAAGTGGCTGTATCTGGGATATTTAGTCCTCAATCTTGTACAATGGGAAGAAGTGGAAATGTGCCTTCTTCACATTTGTTACTTCCGATGTCGGCACGAGAAATCCTACTTTGCTGTCTTTCTAAACGCAGTTCTAAACCATTGTAAACCAATGACAAAAAATGGCGTTTACAGATTCTTTTGGCCACTTTGGTGCAGCAAAACAAGCTTTAAATTTGACAAATTATCGTATTATAAGCTGACATCCCGCAGACAATCATTTTTATATATTTTTATTTATAGCTCTGTTTTGGTCTACACCAGCTCATGAGGGAAATATCCGGCTCTTAAGCTGCTGAACACTATGTTCACCAACTAATCGTTAACTCTGCCTATCTGCTATTTGAGGAGGTAGCATAGAGTGGGTTTATCCAAGCTTTTTTTATCTGATAACAGCTGCCTGCTGCTGCTGGAAACAAAGCCGATGAGAGCGATGAGAGTGAAGCTGAAAGATGCTCCACCGAGATGAGGAGACACCTTTTCACATTACATGTAGTCTTTGACACTTTGTTCAGCTAAAAATATTGATTTATGCCGTTGAGAGAGATGTTTATGCAGCACTACGATTACTCTGATCAATAAACTGTTTGGTTCGGCAGGTTTCTCGCCTACAGGATGAGTCACATCAAACTTACTTTCTTCAAATGAGAAGGTCCTTTTGCTTTCCTATCAACCTGCTGTTTCCAGAGTGTGTACCGTGGTGTAATGGGTAGAGTGTGACGCTGGTAGCACTGCAGGGTTAGAGCTGCATTTCCCACTGGGAACTAAATGGATGCACTCAAGATGCTCTGGATAAAAGCACCAAATGAATGACAGATGTGGAATTAAGCTATATACAGTATTGGTACAGGCTGTCCGCTCCACTGACGTCCTCTCATCTCTCTGTTTTTAGTTCTGAGTACACTTCAACAATCTGGACAGACTCAAGGGAGTGTTTGTTGTTTACACTCTTCAGTTATGGGGTAAAAACACTTTGAGAGCCAGATGCTTTTACTTTTCTTTAAGGACTTTAAAGCAGAACCATCACCACCTCTGAAAGTATCATACACTTTCCAAACCTTGCTTGTAAAAAGTTTTTCTTTACTTTATGATTACATAAAATGTGTTCTATTCTTGGCAGTTGAGTATGAAACTGTATGATCCATATTTACATGATCTCAACGATTCACCAAAGCTGTCCTTGACAATCAAACTACAAACTTCAGCTGAATTCAACACAGGCCCAGTCTTTCTTCAACGTATCGAAGGCTATATTTTACTTGTAAAGGGGAGGCTTGTATAGCACCTCCTTCACCAGGTGAAGGAGGTGACTGAGATGGGCATCACGACGATGCAACTCGGCATGCACGAGGAGTTGGACATTACGAGTGGTGAGCCAGCTCCTTTTCGGCAGCGTTGCTTAACATGCGTCACATCCTGCGCTGCTCTGGTTGGTTGTTGATCTATCCAGTTGAGCGAAGAGGCTTTTTTTTTCCTGGCTCGGTTGAAACACGCCCCATAATCACAGCCCAATGGATCAGTTTCAGACTCACATTCTGACCAGAATTGTGAGTCTGACGTCAGCAATGTGACAAATGAAACCACTGGATTTCCATAAAGAAAGATTTTCAGATTATTTTTTTAAAAATAAGAGCAACACCATTTGCTGCAGATCTAGTCCCATTTTTCCTTTTGTCAGGCTACCTCCTGTTTCATTAATTTATGGAATATAGTCTGTAAAATTTTGACACTGTCCCTTTGTAACTACACATGCAAATCTGGTATGAGGACAGGTTGACAATAGCAGTGACTGTCTTATTTCAGCACAGCTGGCCAGGGAGAGAAACAATCTGAGTGGGTGTCCAAGTTTGTTATAATTCCATTTAGTGTAGTGGGATCTAAACACGTGGTCTCTCCCAAAGGAAAACTCATCACATTGTGTATTCAGCATTCACTGTATGTCACATATTTGTGCACATAGGCAATTACTCTCTCTCTTTTTTTTTTTTTTTCTTGAGAAAGTTGCATTTTGACACAGGCAGTAACCCTGGTATAATTACTGTAGGCCTGAAAAATTAACCTTTTAATGGGATAAAGTGAGCACGTTTGTGTGTTTTCCCCTCATAAACATGCCACACACACGTACAGTTGCAGCAAGGGCAATATGCACACACAAAGTCAGCCCGTTGGTGGAAACTGCTTATTCCAGCTGACGGAGTGTATAATTCCAACATTGGAATAATAATGATGGCATTGTAATTCAGATGGATAGAGCAGAAATTAGATTCTGGGGCTTTTTGCATATTGTCATTATTGAGTTCTGCACCATTCTCTCCGTGAAAGCGAAATTAATTGAGAGATGGGATGAGTTTACATGTCTAACTTACTGAAGCGACCCACAAGTCTCACCTTGCAACAATTTGTGAATCTAAAGTGCATCTTAATTATATCCCAAAATAAAACAGTAGCACACACACACACATTCTTACACGCACTGCCCTGTTTGTATCCAACCTAGAAGTAAATGGCTGCAATCACATTAAACACCCCGGCAATTACAGTGAGAACAAACAGCATTTCTATACAGCATTTCTCATGATGCCCCTTCATGGAGTGCCCTAATTGTGCTCTGTTTGCTGCAGAAAATAATCTGTGTCACTCTCACTTTGCTTCACATAAGCACCCAAACAGCTAATCAAAGAGCCAAATTTCCTTTCTCTCCTGCACTCAGAAATGTCACGTCTGTGAATGAACGCCGAGCTTCATAGTGTCATCTAAGACTTTATAAGAGAAGAAGAAGACGTTCCCTTTTCTCTTTTTATTCTTCTTTCACTCAAGGCTGTGGGATGGCCTGTGGCGAGGGGTTAGCGAAAAGAGAATTTCCCACCGTGGATCAATAAAGTATTGTGTTATTATTATCATTACTTAAGGGACTCTGCTGCCTTTTTTATTTTTATTGTGGAAGAGGGAAGGAGACCGAGAAGAAAATGTTCCTGTCAATATGTGATCTCAGCCTTCCAGGGACAGAAAGGCTTCTTGTGGTTTTAAGTATTTATTGTTATGACACCATTCTCAAGCCACATATGACATGGAAGAGCCTTGGGCTATATATCACTGCAGCCTTAAACCCTGTAACCTCAGACTTGTGATTCTTCATCATTTGGGAAATATGTTCTCTAAGAATGTGGTAAAATCGTCAGCTACTTCCTTGTGAACCCAAAAGATTAATGTACTTCAGGAACGTGAATATGTGACCAGTATCTATTATTCACCTGGAAGGTGTTGCTACATGGAGGGACAAACAGGTTTCAATTATGTAACTTTACCGAAAGTCGACCTTCAAGTTAAAGTGAAACTTTAGCCAAACACCGTTCATCTGCATACACTACCCACCATTTACCTACATTTTCACTTTCAGCGAACCCATTCAAATTTTTTATAACACATTTTTCTGTGCTGCGGAAAACTCAGATCACATATATATTTGGCTTTACCCGGATTTAAGTAATGCATGTCTTTATCAGCCTGTACAGCTGTAACCATGCACTGAAGTCATTCTTTATCTCGATGACAGTAGATGTAATCCCACTTCCAACTTGAACCATCACAATGGTGTGCTATGGTGCAAACAACATTAAGCATGTCTAGCACGCTGCAAACACTTTAAATTGTTTACCATGGTGAGATACCCTCAGTGACCTACAGCTGTTATCCTCTTTACAGGCCTGAGCGCACAGAATTGTGTGTTCCTACACTGGTCATTGTACCCAGTAATTGAATTGCAGTGTTAACTATTGTATCACGGACTGGCAGTCTCCAGTTATGGTCCGATCAAACACATCTCCCATGTTCCCTCACCTTGGTCTGCCTCCCACACAGCATGTTATGATGAGATGTTTTGTGTTCTGGTCTTTCATTGTACACCTTTGCTCTCTTTAAAAAGCCCAGAAAGTCTGCAGTGTTGGCACCTCCATCATACCTTTTATAAAGTCTGTTAGGTCATGTTGCCATTTCTATTTATCCATTACATGCTGTAAGTTACCGTACGTAAGATACTGTATAAAACAAATCTCTGTGTACCTTAAAACACAGGTATCTGCAAAGACCTGAACAATAACCTTAAAATAACAATAGACTGTGTAAGAAGTGGGCGTGGCCCCCAGGTCTGAAATGTAAAGCCAATGCGGAAATGCCTAAAACCTGCATTCTTTCCAATTGCCAGGAGGGGGCGACTCCACTGGCTGCAAAAAGAAATTAGATTATTTAGAAGTTTAAAAGAAAATTCCCCCACTTCTTAGTTGATTTATTACCTCATTATTTCCTAATGAGTTTATGGCCTCAATCACTAGTTTCAAGTCTTCATATTGTAGATTATGATTATGGTCCCATTTAGGATAAAATAGGCTATAAAACGGGGTTGATCAGGATAGAGACATTAAAATGCATGAGCATCGAACTGCATACTCTTAAGAAGCCTGGACTTTGAATACAGGTGTTTGTGTTCTTCACTTAGATCTTTGACTCTTTCATGATGTGTTTTCACTTCATGATAGTCAACTGGAATATTTTGGTAAAATAAAAGTAATGTTCAGTGTTTATTTAGACTAAAAGTGACTCCAATTACTCAGCTGTTTATTTTCTGTCTATTATTTGCTAGCCAAAAGTGGCTACTATCATGATCAACCCCAAGCAAACAAGCAAGCTAGCGCTAGCATTAGCTAGTAACTAGCTCACGTTCTCTTTTATTATGCAGACCATGTGAATGGTAGTCATTATTTAATTACCTATATTTGTCTACCAAACTGCTTTCTGCTCCTTTAATTTCACTTCTTACATTTACCCTCCAGATCTCCTTGTTTTATTTTTCCCTGCCACTTGTTTTTGCCTCTGTTTAGTTGGGTTGGTGGTGCATATAGAAGGGGAAAATAGAATTAATGAGCCCCTGGGTAAATAAATGGATTCTGGCATTCAGCTCCCTCTTTTTCCTGCTCTCTGTTTCACCACAGAACTGACAGTTTAATCAGTTCTTCATTTAATGATTTAATCAACCTTTAAAAGGTATTTTTTCTACCCAAACCGCTTCACTCGCTGAGCATTCTGATGGTCCTGATCGTAATAAAATAAAGCACTCTGAGCTCTGCTTAGCAGGGAATTAGGCAAAAATGACTTTGAGGAAGGATACATTTGAGTAAATGATGAATAATGCCATCCTAATGAAATCCCTACAGAGCTGTTTTGTATCACTGGTGTGGTTAGCTGGCCCAGACGTTCATGCATTGACGAGGTTTCCTTATCTTAACAATTTGTAAAGCTAAAACAATCTCACCTTGGACCTTGAGGAAAAGCCATTTTGGAGAGATGAAAGGTTGACCATAATCCCCTGCACATTTATCCTCAAATTTGACAAGAGTTGCAGTTTAATCAAATGTGTAATCACGGACATTTACCACGTTTGCCAGGGGGATGAACACACTTTGCGCCCACATTGGCCTTTGTAGTGCAGGCACAAAGCAGAACTCCTAATGGTGTTTTGCAAAAGTCTGACAGTTGCCATGACGGCTTTGCTTCATGGCTGATGGACACTGAAGCCAAAAGTTGATAATGCCGTCCTGCAATAGCCAAAAAAGCAGAGCTGAAGCCCACTCATTTCAACTGTAGCTGGCCTTATTGCCCTCTTTCATCTTCTGTCCCTCTTTACTTTACCTTTGATCTTACATTTCTGACTGCCCTGCTCTGCTGCAGCACTTACACCTGTAGACAAAGGAGGGAGAAAGAAGCTGTTAGGCTTTTAGTAAAAAATTGTAGGCACAAGGCGCATACATGAGCGATGAGCGCGCGCAGTCTATATCATCTGCAGAACATCTGCTTGCCATCAAATGTGGCATCAAAGGCCGCTTGTTACTTGGATTGCATTAGCTTCCTGATGTTTCAGCTTTGATATGGCGCAGCATTACTTCAGTGAATGACATGTCCTCCTGCTACACTGCCTGAAAGTCTGCAAGCCTCAGCCCTTCATGTCCCAATAATACGAGTGTCTCTCTGGCTGCCTGGATAATCAAATGAAGACGGATGATACGCTAGAACTCCTGCAAGCATTGTCTTTTCAGGAAAAGTCCCTAAAGTTAATGCTGTATCACTGTCTTATAATATTGCAGGCTATTACAGTTTGTCCTGACTTTGGTAAGAGAGTAGGTGAGTTTAGGCTTATCAATACTGTCACTTGAGCAACAGACATTTTGTTTGTCTCCTCACTCAAGCAGCTTAAAGGTGTTAGTGTGAGATAAGTGGAGCTGGTTTTTTTCTTCTTTTTTCTTCAGGGAATATCGCATCATGTCTCTTCATGTTGAGCACATCAGTAATCTGTTGCCGTTCTCTCCCAGTTACCATTATCTAAATTAATTTGGTGGTTATATATTTTATATGCAATTAGAAACAGATACCACTTTCATTATGCTGAATGGCAGCACAGGCCCATTAGATTCTAATAAGTTTCATAATTTATATGCTCATGGATAATATACAGACTCACACTGTTTGTGTGCATCTGTGTGTGGTATATATATGTTTAGATTTTTAGAGTCAGAGAAAAGAAAAGTGCTCTCAAAAATCAAAGACGTGTTATTTTCTGAAAAAGGAAAAATATGGTCTCAATTTCCAACGAGGATGAATCCATTTAAATAAAAACTTGAAGCAACGATAATATCTAAGGATATTTCCATGATTGAAATCTGTTTTAATGTCCTTAATTTTGGTAAGTGTGCTATAACTTTAATGGGACAAACTTGAGAGCCTTTAATTCACACACTCCTGATCTCCATCTTATATTTCCATGTGCATATACCATAGTCATGCCGATTAATTTATGTGATACAATCAATATGAAAGCCAGTTGACTGACTTTTGAGGTTTAAGGGCTCCCATAAAACCGTTATTTGAAACTGTAGTGAGCTAAATTCTTAGCCACGCCAACATTTCTTTCATGACAAGACAGAAAACATCTTGGATGTAAGTCAAGCCTTTATTATACTTGGACACTTAAAGTGACGGGGCATTTATTAGAGTTTCGGGATCATACTAACCTAAAGGAAAAGTTTTTTGCAGAGTCTTAGAAGAGAAAATAGGTATGGCTCTCTTGACTGCATGCTAAATATGAAGCTACAGCTCGAAGATGGATAGCTTAACTTAATTTAGCTTAGCTTAGCATAAAGACAGGAAGTAGATGGAAACTGCTAGCTTTGCTAGATGTTTTCCCCTTTTCCAGTTTCCAATGTATCTAAAGCTGTTAACTGTTAACTTCATATTTACCATACTAACCACAGACTGAATAAAAGAAGTGGATGTAGCCACTGTTTGTGGACTGCTTTTCTGAAGCCTTGAGTTTGGCTTTTTGGACGTCACCATCTTGTTTTTTTGAAGCCAGAAGTGACCATATTTGGATATGAGGGGGTAAACTGAGGTAATAAATCCAGCGAGAAGTCAGGTCATTTTCTGATAGCCTTCTATAGAATTGGATTTAGTTTTACAACCAGTGGTACCGCCCCCTGCTGGCCATTAGAAAGTCTCACTTTTTAGACCTGGATGTTGTCCCTGTTGATCTATTATCTATCTATCTCAAATGAGCATTACTCTATCAGAATTTGGAGGAAGAGACTGACAGTTCATTTAATTTCAAAGAGGATTTGTTCATTTTGCTCGCCTCACATTTTCTCAGCTGTTGTTTTATCAATTTGCATGATTGTGGTATTTGCAACTTAATCCATTTAGTCCATGATTGGCTTGTTTTCGTCTTTCCTCGCAGTGTTTGTTTATATTGATTTGTGCTCTGACTTGGTGGATGACTTATTGACAAATCTAATCACGGATAGCATCATTCACTGAGCAGGTATGTAGAGCCACTGTCATACTGCAGATATCACACACAGAGCTGATATGTGAGCACATCAAATAGCAGTGCCCACTGGGAATTAGCTGTGTGGACTTAAGTATGGAAATTATACAGCTCAGTATGTCCCTCATAATATAGCCTTCAATTAGCTGTCACATCCAGGCTGTTTGCTCTGTCACCACTGCCATCAGCATACAACATCTGTGGGGAACAAAAGCATGAACACTGGTAATGTGGGACATGAGGACACTTTCATTCATTTTCCCTTCATATTTATTTGTACTGAGAGTCATACCAGCATGCATTGGGAACAAGTCTGGGAAACTAATCAATCACAAGAGTTATAATGTGCTCGGTGTGAAACAATCACACATGTTTCTCCCATAGCATGTCTTCTTTGAGAATAGTGTCTATTTTACTATATATTATAGATCTGAGCCTAGTCATCACAGGCACTCTCCTACACAATATTATGTGTTTTAGCTGTTTTATATTGTTGTTGCTATGAATTAAATGACATAGATTATCTTTAAATAGTTATTTCCATGAAGAATGCATGAAATCTTTAAAGGCTGTTTTCTCAAAATGAGTTTTTGAGAAAACAACCAGTCAGCGGCTCCAATAGATCAGCACTATTGGCAGCGAGAGGTGACTGTCCATTAAAAAATAAAGAAGTTAGGTATCTGTTATATCAGATCTGCAGATTATTTATTAATTTACGGAAGAGAAAAGAACACCACTGAAGCCTTTCGCTCTTTTCCTGACTGGCTTCCACATGGATGCTATGTGACAGTGACAGACAGATGGTTCATCCAATCACCTGCTGGGTATTTTCTGAAAGTGGCTGCCCTTTTCCAAACTGTTTTAGCTGACGGCTTCTCAGACGGTTCCGTGTAACAAATAATCAGTCTGCATTTTAGTAACATTGTGTTCATGGGGGGGCCTTCAGTTACACCAGGAGCCAGGTGGAGTTTTTCCAGCACAGGAGTAGTGGGCGTAGAATGAAGCTGCCATGACTAGTCTGCTGAGTGTGGTAGATTGATGGAATTTAGAGTGACAGCACACACACAGTCTATGGAGGATGGTTGATGGGAGGTCAATATGTTTACCCCAGGGTCCTCTAACATGTTCATCTGGGCATGGCACTTACATATATGATCAACACTGACATGAACATGAAACCAGTTTAGTCCACTTGCACTCTTGTGAGCTGAGGAAGGAGCAAACTGGTGCACTTCATCAGCATGCAGAGAAGATTCAACAACAGGACTTCTTTGTCTCTTTGTTTTTGTCACTCTGCTTCAACCTGATTAGCCTTTAACAGTTCCAGTCATTTCTGCAGTTCCAGATGGACAAATTATGTAAATTTATTGCCACAGAAATTTGTATTAAACTACAGAATTGTTTATTTCGAATGGTTTTCATTCCCTGGCCCATCATCGCTCCCCGACAGTTCCAGACAATAGTTTTACTGTTTGGATATTTGGGAGTATTTTGTTCCTAAAATATCCAATATTTCAATAGGCTCTTTTGAACTTCGCACAAACAATCTGCAGTGATGAGGCAGAACAAAATATTCACCAACACACAGCTGACTGTTCTTGTCCCTGGAGGTGGGGGTGCCGCCTGCAACATCAAGCACCAGAGCAGCACCCAAAAAAAAGACAGACAAAAGCGAAAATGATGAATGCACCGCTGAAATGGAGGTCTAATTTTCCCCCAGTATGCACTTTGTTTGCCTAATTAATTTGCTTTGGTTCAGGCACTTCGCCCAAATGCAGTTAGATAGACAGGGGGAGAGAGCCTTGGCTTTCTTGTCTTTAAATATTCGGGCATTTGTGTCTGTCTGTGTCTGGTGACTCCACTGGGTTTTCTTTCTGGTCCAATAACTCAGTGACAATAAAATACATGGTTTCATTGATAAATAATTTTGCAGACTTTGGTCCAGGCTATAATTTGTTTTATTCAGTGAGTGCTCCTGATGGATTTCTGCTGTGTGGGTTCTTTGTGAGAGCGTGCTGATCGTTTGTGTTTGATTGAAACCGGTTCAGGAACTGATTTCTTTCTAAAGACTTTAACAAAGACCAGAATGAACTAAATTGATATCAAATTAAACCAAAAACGAATGTAAACGGGAATGTAATTGCTTTTCCCAAAGGACACTTTATAACTTTCATTTAATTAGGCAGTTAAATGAGGAATATATTTTTTTTTACTGGCAAAGCAAAAGTTGTTTTGCAATTTTGAACATGATTAATTGTGGCCTATTTAGATCAGAATGATGCTGACTGTGCCATGTTTGTCACAGTGGAGTCAGAAAGTTTGAATCTTTTATTTCAGATTATAATATAAATTGTCGATGGTGAGGATATGATGTAATATTAAGTGCTGTAGTCCCAGAAGAATGCATGATTGGCAGCTGGTAGTCTTGTGAAAGCCGACATTTATGTTCCTTATATTTATTATAAAGGCCAGACACAGTTTTTTCACACACGGGTCATTTTGGAGATTCTTGGCTATTTTGCTTGTTATTTCAGTCGAGTGGAAAGAAAACCAAATGGACATTTAAATTTTATTTCAATACACTTTGTCTATTTGTGTCTGTAGACATCTCCCCAATTCTACAGATGTTAAGATGATGATAAGGCTTCATTTGCATATTTACATTTCAGAAAGGTTGTAATACAAAAAATAAATCTAAGTAATCAACTTGGGAAATGAATGCTGATATCCAATAATTTGTTATTTTACCCTATAAATCTGTAGTACATTGCAAAAGTATGGGATTTTACAATACATATCTTTCAGGATATTTTAAAGATTTAAATTTGATTCGATTTTTCTCATATTCTGAGCCAGAAACCTCCACATAAAGAGCACTTATATACACCAAAATGTCCAGCATATTCTGATTTTTTTTGTTACAGAGGGGTTTGTTCATATATTATTCACAGCCTGATTTATATAACATTTTATTCCTTAAGACATGGCAATATATATATATTTCATAGCTGTTGACAGTATTTTTTGATTTATGGAGTGATAAAAACAGATATCCAAGTGTTCCTCTGTAAAAAACAAAACAAAAAAACCTTTGACTCTATTATTTGTATTATTAATGAATAATGATCATATTATCTTATTATTATTTATTCTTTGAATTTTCAACCATTTGCACATTTGAACATACACATTTTTTGAAAATGTGTAATAAATCAAATAATAGCCTTAAAGTAATTAACTGGAAGTTTCATGGTAATATCTATTTTAACATGACATTTTTTCACCCAATGCATCTACACATCTGTATACACGAGTAAAAAAAAAAAACTCTGTTGCATAAAACCAGACACAGTAATTATAAATAAATAAAAACCACACCAATATGCACAGAATGCAACTTAATAATGAAGCCACTGACTAAAACTGTAGTTGGTCAGACCCTGCAGGCAGAGTCTCTCCAGGCCTCCAACAGACGTGAATTGAGTGTACTGGTTCCAATACCTGACTAAATAATTTAACAGCAGGCTTCGCCAAAATGAGCAGAACCTCTCGTCCACACTGGGAGTTGTCAGTACAATACACCTGAGAGAATGAAGCCTGTTTATGAATAGAAACAGATAATCAACACGCTTACAAGCAGGATTGCCATCAACTGTAATCTACTTTTAACCCAGGTGTGTCAGAGCTGACATCAGACGTCTGATTGGTAATTAGCTGCTGATGTGACGCACCTGTGCAGGAAACATTATTGTCCTGATATATATTTGTTTTTGTGTTATTTATAAAGGCATGCTTATTTTCGAGATTTCACACCCTAATTGCGACATTTGTGAAGCTGCTAATTGGCTGCAGGTAGATTATTGTTTTATATTCATCTTAAAATGTATATTCACTTTAATTATCCAGTTCCTTCTACAGCTATGTACATTCACATACTATCTACAGAAATGGGTAAAAACTTACTTCAATAGGTGTTTCTAATAACAATGACAAATCTCTTGTGTTCAGGAGTCCAGACAGTGAGCCGGCATGCACAGTACCAGGACCCTGGACCCGAAGCAGGTAATGGAAATTCAGCCATTTTTAATATTTAAGTCTGTGAAATGTCAAATGTCCTTTATGAAAAGATGTATTGGAGTATTGTATCATATGCTTTTCTGCATCATTGAGTGGGTTACGAGGAAATGGGCCCCTGGGAACAGACGTGGTTTTGTGTTTCTGTGTATTTTTTTTTAGTCCTTTTGTTGTCTTTTTATGTCTCTTTGTGGTCACTTTGTGTTTTATTGTGTCTCTTTGTGGTCATTTGTGCCCCCTTTGGCCATTTGTCTCCTTGTAGCCTTTTTTGTGTCTGTTTTTTTTGTGTTTCTTTTTTTGTGCTTGTTGTTGTTTGTCTTTTTGTCTCTCTGTGGTCATTTGTGTCTCCATAGTCATTTTTGGTAATTTGTCTTGAATCATTGTGGCTGTTTTGCCCTTTTTTGAGTTTGTGTCTCTTTGCAGTTGCTTGCATCTTCTTGTTGCCATTTAAGTTTCTTGTGGTATTTTTGCATCTTTTTGTGGTTGCCATGTGTTTTCTGACAACTTTATGAATCCCAAATGGGCAGTTCAGTTTGGCAGCCTATCCAGTCTTTGAGTCACAGACCCTGCGGTCCCCGACACACACGTGTCTGTTCATAATCCATCCACCACCACAGACGTACTGCACCACACTTTTTGTCTTTTAGCATCGTATGTGTGAAACTTTCTTTGAACACAACAACAAGGAATCATTTTTATAACCGTTTGCAGTATTAAACAGTATTTTTAATTAATGGCCTGAAACATCAGAACCACTGGTATGTGTGCTTTAAAGACACCTTGTGCTAAATCCTATTTATCCACCTCTCCTCTCTTTGCTTTCTTCTCTCCCTCCTGCCCTCTTCCCAGCGAATTGCGCCGGCTATTGATTTTTCCGCAGGGGATGATTAGCCCTAACCTGTGTCAGAGTGCCAAGTCAGGGCAGTGATAATGCCTTCACTCAATGCACAATAACAACTCAGGTGCCCCGAGGAGCAAGTGCTAGCTGCTCGGCGCGTGCTAGCATGCTAATTTGCAGAGACTTGTGATAAATGCATGCTGTCATTCCAGCTGAACAAAGTCGGCCTCTCAGCAGTGCAGCAGCAAGGCCGATCCGATAAGCTACATCAAACAAATAGGTGGGAGAGGGATTGTTTATGCAGTGCTCTAACATACAGTGTGTGTAGGAATATGTAGGCTGCACACTCATATCGAACAACCCGGCTGCAAACAATGCAACACAAACATCCCTGACAGCCAGTGCACAACCAACATACCTCTGACACCTCATTAGTCTTCATGTACCCTCAAGAGAGTCCCGCTCAGGCCTGAAATTTCCACTCCAGGCCAGCGTTCCTCAATTCGTATGAACCCTAGCTCGGCTGAACCTGAACCCAAAGCCATGTTTTTAATGTCATAATCCACTCCCTTTCCCTCTCCTTCCCTCCCTCTGAACCTCCTACACACACACAGACACACACACACACACACACACACACAGTAACACAACAGCTGAGGGGTAGACCTGTCACAATCCAAAAATGCATTCAGTGTAACGATGCAATAAAGACACTGTCTACTCCACTGCTGTATCGGCCCATCCATCATGATGAAGAGGCTAGTCAGAGTGTAAATATAAAGACATAAACAGCGGTCATGTCGCTCTCACCAAGCATTAGCTAGCCAGCAATCACACACACGCACACAGACAAGATGTTTGAACCCCTCCGCATAGACAAAGCACACTCTTAAACAATCGTAATGCTGAACAAGAGAGCAAGTGCTTCATAAATCAGAACTGACTGACCACTTTGCTTTGATGCCAGAGGAACACAGTGACAAAAGGCAAGATGACAAATGTTCGCCAAATCTTTACCACTGGCCTATAAATCCGAAAATAAAACTTGACAGATGGGCGACTGTTAAAAATCTCCCCGTTTTACATATCTTTATAGTCTCCGTGAATAATGATCCAACACCCAGCCAACATGTCAGCAGGAAGCTTCAGAAGAAAAAGTGAGGTGAGGACAAATATATCAGAATAGTCATAAATGAAGATGACTTTTTTTTTTTTAGATTCTACTGTCAGCCCAATGCAATGGAAGTAAATGGACTATACAGACCCGATTGGGGGGAAAAATAAAAATGTATGACCTACATTTCAGTAAATTAAATACAAAGATGATATATTTAACATTAAAACTGGGAAAAATATATATATTTATTTTACACAGCGTCAAGTTTTTTTGATCCAACCCACAGTCCTCTCTATAATATAAATAATCCCTACATAATACATTTCCAAGGAAATGATCAATCAACCAATGTTTACCTTTATGATATGAAGCTCTCATTGGGGGGACAGGACCTTCTGATGAATTGCAGCCTAATAACTCTTTAAATTCATTGCCATTATGTTGTAATGCAGAAATAAATAACCATCAAACACAGCTAAGGCTGTACTTTGGAGACAGACGTACAGGGCTTTCAGTCTCTTTCTCAATCTTCTTTTCATTCATTACATCCAACCCAAGGTAGCCAGACGATCACAAGCCTGACAAATAAACCCCTTTTCCACCAACACGGAACATTCTGTTCATTTCAACATTCAATTTTTGATTGTCGGACCAAAAATAAATTGATTCAGAACCCGAAAAGTTGTTCCTGATCAAGAATCAGAGCTAATTTGGTGGAAAAAGGATAATACAGACTGCTCGCATTTACACCTATGGGCAAATTTGGAGTCAATAATACACACAGTGGTGTAGTAGTTAGTAGCAAGAGGTTCGATTCCAGTTCAATTCCAGCTGGCGGCTCAATGAAAGACTGAATGGTTGCGATAGTCTGGCGACCTGTCCAGGTCGACCTCGCCTAATGTGTCCCTGTGACCGGAGTTTGGATAAATTGTTAAGGATAATGATTGAATTAGCCTTTCACCTTTTGGTCTTCGGACTGTGGGAGGAAGCTGGAGAACCCAGAGAAAACCCACGCTCACATGAAGGACCGAGCTGGCCAGCGTGTTTGGTGATGGTGCTTACCACTGCACCACCATGCTGCTCCACCAACTCAAACATTTTATCAAATTATAGGGAAAAATGCATAAATGAATGCAGATTCAATGTTGCATGATTCCAGTTGTGGATCTTGAAGACTTTTGGGAGAGTTCTCATGAACCAATCATATCCAGGCCATGATGAGGAATCAAATCATTCGTCAGTATAGCTTTGGCAGAAAAATACCTGACAATAAACACACAGGACCCTGTGGACCCTTTTTAGGGCTTCAACTTTCAACAGTAGAGCTGGCAATAGATGAGGTAGTAATTTCAACAAGATGTTATGATTGTTGGAGAAGACAATATCCGGTACTTTGGTAGAGATGATGATCAGATCTCTGTTGTTCATATATTTCCGGAATCTAGAGAGGGAGGGAGTCATAATGTTGTATTCTGAGCTATCAGTTTGATACTGTGAAGGTTTCCCTTGCTGGACATATTAACTACTTTAAGTTAGTAGACTCAAAATTCACAATAAGTTTGCAGGCACTTTGGATTATCCAAAGACCTATGATGCTCATTTCTAGGTACATACTAGTAATTGAGGTTTTGCACTAGAATGTTATATGCTTAATTGTTAAAAAAACACCTTTATTCACCCTCTGTCTGAGATGCTCTGCTGTCTTGGAAAAAGCCCAGTCTGCTCTGATAGGTCTCCATTTCCTTGTTGTCCGCATCTGTGCTTTTCAGTGTCTCTGTACCGTGCGTCTTTTCAGCCAAGGGAATGACTGTAACTTAATAGCTGCACTTTTTACAGTGAAAAATAGCCAAGGAAAGCTTCAATGCCCAAATCTGCACAACATGAACATGTTCCAGCAGGAATATTAACCGAATCTGGGGAGAACTTAACAATATAGGAACCAAGATTCCAGGTTTCCCTGACGTTAGCATGTTGCTAAATGTAGAAATGTATGCAACGGAAAGACTGTAGTAACATGCCCAGAGCAGATGACCATATGTAACAATCTGTTACAAGCTGACATCATCTTGAACAGTCAGAAAATGTAAGTTTACTGCATTATTTTAAACTTAGGGTTAGGGCCACATGTAATACATAAGTCAATGCGAACAACTGACATTGTAAAATTATTTATATGACAGAAAAAAAAGGAAAAGCATAAAAGGTCCCCTTTCATTTGTCACCCATTTGTATGAAAAATCATTTCAACAAGCCTTGAGTTGATCACTGCAAGCCCCCAGCAAAACACAGCTTTTCCTTATTTATTGAATTTGGACAAATGTGTTACATGCACTGCATTGAAGTTGCAGTGTAATGGGCAAACGCAGGGTGTGGGTTTCTACACAAAGACATACAGTACAAAGAAGATCTGTTGGCAGTACTGGCACTCGGCGTCAAAATGAGACCGCAAAAGGGAAAAGAGGGAGGGAAGCTTTTGAGAGGGAATTTGTGATCCTCTTGCTTTTACAAATCACCAGAAATACCCACGCAAACACACACAGACAACAGCATGTATGAGGGCTTTATTCGCTCGAGCTGAACGCCGCTCGTACACACACAGATCTCGACTCGCAGGCAGAAAAACTCACCTATTTCCCAACCCACATAAACATGTATATGGTGTAGTGATACACACACACACACCCAATCAGTGATCCTCTCTTGGAATGCAACTGAAACGAGACAAAGAGGAAGAGGGGGTGGAGGAGGGGAATAAAAGCAGATTTACAAGGCCTGTTCCAGCACCAGTCAGCAACTTCATTCAGCCTCAGTGACGCTCTACAGCAGTGACACACATGCATACACTTTGATGTCTTTTTTTTGGCTTGGTCTTGGCTCCATGTTGCTGTTGGAAAAAGACTTTTCACAGCCTATATATGACGCTGCAAGGATAGCATCTGCAGGAGAAAAGTGCAGAGAATGATATAATTTCATTCAACGCCTTTTCTCCCCTGATGCTTAGTCATTATTCAAATGTACAAGCCGAGGGTGAATACACAATGTGGTTACAGATTGGTTGAAACATCTCCCGCAACAATCGCGTCTCTTGATCCCTGACAAAGTAGTTTGTCGATTATATCTGCATGTTGACCTTTAGCACTTCACTCGCGGCGGAAAACAACAAAAATGTATTTTTAATTCACCGCATTGCAGCTCGTCTCCCAGCTGCAACAAACAGATGTTAATAAATAACTTCTCTAACACGTTTCATTAATTCAGAAAGTTGTCTGTGTGACATGAGGAGCTGGGCGGTTTTCTCCGCCAAAAAAAAAAAAGTCAAATGCTTCTCATTTATCTTACAGATACAAAGAACCGATAAATAAAAAATGCTTTTATTTCTTCCCCACCGTTTTCATCTCTGAGGCCGAGCGTCTGATCTTTGCCGCTCTCAGAGATACAGGGATCAGATTGTTTGAGATTTTTTTGTGTGTCTGAGCTTCATTGCAGTTTCCAGTGTTGGGATTACCAGTCCCTTTTGAAATGAAAGATTGAATCGCTTTCTTTGAAATGAGTTTGCATAGCACTTTCTTAAAAGGTTCCAGACATGTTTCAGGAGACATTCATGAATAAATAAGCAGTGTTTATAGTAGTTTCACCGCTATGCAATATTTATTTAGCATGCTCGTGGTGTCAAAATAAAAGTCCTTTGGACAAATGTAATTTGTGGTTCAAACTGCAATATTTAAAACCAGCCATTGGATATATTTGCTGAGGGAGTGGTCAACACAAAAGACAAATAAACGCAAAGTTATCCCCAGATCACGCTGGTTAAAATACTGCTGCAGTGAATATCAAAGTTCTTTAAGACCTCATGTCTGTCATGTCGTATCTACCCGAGTGCGCCTCAAGAGAAAAGAAGCAATAAGTTTCCTGACAGCGTATATGTAAGCATAGATCTTACAAGATGCTGTAATGCTTTTTAGGAGACACAATATGTAAGTGTAATCCAAGTGGGTGGGCAATGGTGACTTTGTTTTTGAGCTCAATTTAACAAGCATCTCATGAAGATTTAATCTTGTTATGGCGGCTGAGGCCGGCTGTCAAGAATTATTCTTAGATGTGATAATCACTGCAGGCTCACACTGAAAGTTTATATGAGGAAAAAAATAAAGATTTAAATCCTCATGAGAAATGGTCCAAGCTCAGGAATTATCTCAGGGGGATTCCATCAGGAAAACAAAGACGTAATAAAGACATAAAGTGTACCATACACTGCTTGCAGAGAAACATTTTGATATCTAAGTGAGGTTTATGAAATCTAATGAAGGAAATGTGCACTGAATGACATTAAAATCAAAATTCTTTGTGCCAAAGATAGTAATACATGATGAGTCACCTTCTAAAGGCTCCACTATACCACATTAAAAGTGCTTGTCAAATCATTGAATGCCTTGAAAAAAACAACACTCCCCCACACCTTTCCTATATGGAAATTCAGGAAGCTGTGCCCGACACACACTTCATGTAGTGAGGGGGGTTTAAACTCCTCTCTTCCCTTTTTTCATATTTACGCAACTATTTCTGTCACTTCGCTGGTGTACAACCAAGTGCAACCTAATGAATGCCTTCTTGGAGAGACTGTCTAAAACTGTGCACCCATATCCCCCTTTTTTAAACTGTTGTCATGTCTCGTCACCCTTGATGACGGCCTGCGTTCGCTCTTGCCAACCCTGCCTCCAATTAAAGTTGCATTCCCAATTACATCTTGAGATAAAAGTATTTTCTCTCAGAACACAGCTGCAGTTTGTGATTAACGTTGCAAAACTTTGTTAGGTTTAGGAAAAGATCACTGATCAGGTTAAGTATGCTACGTTGACTTTTGCTTTCACTAAAACAGTGGTCTCTGGGGGACCGCTCATTGTCCCGATTATTCCAAAAAGACAAAAGACAGAAAATTTTTTGTCAAGTGCAGAATATTAATAAAAACACAGACAAACCATTATCCAAAATACCTCTTTTTAGCGTAAACTGACCCTTGTTTCAGCGTGTTAGCAGGCTAGCATTAGCAATTAGCTCTAAACAAGGACTTATTTGGTCACGATTCAAAGTATTAGCAAGTAGTCCAAAGTATTAGTAGTAAAGTGTGCCTGTAGACCCACAAAAAAGATAATACATAAAATAAAATCCATACATTTTTGTAAATATTGCTTTATCTTGCATCACTTTTGTCTCATTGTAGATAAGATCCACTTGATATATAGTACTGAAATAGATGACTTCTTTCTGTATGTTGGCTGCAAAGCACTTGGAGTTGAAACTCTGCCAAGTTCACCATTATTTGGTCCAGAGTATTATTTAGTCCAGAGTAAATTTAGCTCCGATCCGCTCCCACTGCCTCTCCATCTCTGGCTCGCTCAGTGTCTCTTCTCCCCTCTCTCCAGCTGATTTGGCTTGTAGTTTTCGCAGGCCTGCGTGAGTGAATAGACCCTCGCCTCGTCAATAAAGCAATCATTAGAAGCAGATTGAGTTTGTGCTTGTGTACTGACAGCGCAATGGATGGGGTGAATGGAGGAGGAGGAGTGGAGCGAGGGAGAGATGCTGATGGTGAGATTCGATATTTTGATGCGTGTCGGCTGAATCTGTCTCAACCAATTTAAATGATGGGAAACACTCATATTGTTTTTTTTTTAAAGTCACACAGAGAACCTCCCGTATCTGACCTTTAAACACACAAACTCTTAAATATGATCACAGATGTGCACACTGCTCAAGTAAAGTGTGTCTTTCCCTCTCTGTCTTTCCTTGCTGCTCCTCATTTACACAAACACAAATGCATCTCAGGCAGTCAGTTATAATTATAACAAAACACAGCAAGACAATGATCAGATTTTGCACCACACACATTTTCCCCCCGCCGTCAGTAGCCACTTCAACCCCGCCCATCCTTCTCTCTGCCTCTGCCGAAGCTATGTGAGTCCCCGGGGCCAGACTTGGTCAGTGCTCAGCTGTGATTTCGCTGTGTTTGAAATGCAATCAGTCCCAATTCTCTGTGCTCTCTCTCTCCCCCTCTCTCTCCAGCCCTCTAACAGGCAGCCAGCATCACCCCATCCACTGAAGCCCATACTTAAAGGACAGCCGAGCAGACAGACGGAGAAAAACAGTCAAGAGAAGTTTGACAAGGTTAGTCAAGCAGTGTGTTTGTATGGCTGCTGTGTTGCTGCTTCTATCTACAGAACCATCGTTCTTGTAACAAATGTGTAGGAAGACACAACATATTGCCTTAGTTCACCTCCTAACTGTGGGATAACTGCTGCACTACTCCACAACAGTCATGGAGTGTGAATATGAAACTAAAATGGCAATTACTGTGAAGTGTAAAGTCTGTGACTGTACAGTTGTTCTGCTACTATTCAGGAAAATATCACTTCTTCTCGTTGCCAAAAACATACTGATACATTATGAAATAGGGCAGTAGCTAAAGTTTTTAGACATTGAGGCTCAAGTATTCCCCACACCAGCTGTTTAAATTTATTTTCAGTTTTTCCTTTAGATTATTATTCTCAATTTGTTTCTTTTTATTGGTCCAAATAAAATAAAATTTAAGCACAATTATTGTTGAAAACACAGACCATCTTCACCCAAAAAACATCTAGGTTATTTGGGGTGGATGAAGGGTCAAACAAACAGGACTTTGCCCCAGGACATTGCTCTTCCCAATGTAAAACCAAGTTATTGCTGAGTCATTTTCACTAATTACATTCATACATAAAAACATTACATACATTTCTAAGTAGTGTAACAAGTCAAGTACTTACTTTTACTCAAACCATGTTTCCAGCTAGTGTTAGCATGCTAACGAGCTAAATCCTGCCTGAAAATCCAGCCGTCTCCTAAAAATCATGTTACCATACAACCAAATTTTATTCTTAATTATGTTTCAAGGGAAGCTGTTTTCCTCCTGGACCTCCCGGTCAGCGTAGGGACTAGGTCGGGGTTGACTGATTGCAAACACAAGACTTTAACCCTGTATCGTCCATGATCTAGTCAATTTACATACATGACTTACTTTAATCCAAACCATGATCTTTCCCTAAACCTCACCAAGTCGTCCAGTTTCACAGCATTAAATAGTCTTGTAAATGCTTAAATGCTTGTAAAATACTGGATCTGGCCTTTAACATACCCACCATTTGTACACTTTTTTGTACAGAAAATACAGAAAACTCCCCCCAACACATCTAGCAAACATACATGACAACATGACCTCATTGACTTCTACCTCTACACCACTGAAACGCCGATACAAACAAGTTTTAATTGAATCTTTAAAGAAAGTAATCATTATTCATAAGACTTGTCCTGGCAAGTCAATAAGGGGGAGAGTGGTTACACAGAGGAGCAGAGTTGTGTGATAACTATCTGTGGGTTTATTACTATGAGCGACAGCTCTTCTGGTATTTGATCTGCAGTTAATATAAAAATATTGATCACAGCAGCTTTAAAGCTCCTCTTAGGCATTGGGGAGATAAGGTTTAATCATGCAGTGCAGTAAAAAACACATCATACATCACATTGTGAATCAACCAGCATGGACGCATTATGTCTTGTGACAATGATAATAAAAACACTGTAGCTGTTGTTCTGCCGGCTGTCTTAACACTCATAGTCCGAGGTTATTTAACCACGTCGGGTCACATATAAAATCTTCAGTGGGTGAACCAGCCTTAAGAGGGAAGTTGTAATAGTACTGGTGATTTATTCATGAGCATACATCACAAAAAGTTGTGCTGGGAAATGTTTCATGCAGACGATAACTGTATTTCTTACAAATGATTCTCGCTTTTTTGCACTTCTGTCATGTTAAATCACAAGAAATGATTGCTTATAACTGTGACTGGTAAATCCTGGTAGACATTTATTGTGTCCCTCAGGTAGACCTCCTATCTCATCCCGTGGCCTCCTTTTCTGCTATTTGTAAGCACATAATACAGTGTAGAAACTGTATGTAACATTGTAAGGTGTGTGTCTCTGCCACTATGATGCAACGTCTCAGTCAATGATATGTATCCAATATCAGTGTGGCTATTTCTCCCCATCGCCTCTTTTTCATGTTCCATTTAACATGAATCCAATTTTCACACTTGTGTGCGGCTATCTCGTGCACATGAGAAATGTCGCCCTCAAACTAAGTAATATATATTTCTGTGGCTGCACTGGGCTTCAGGGACGACACACAGCAGAGGAGACATACGTTTGACATGATGGTTTATTACCTTTATGATCCGTGCGATCGGTTCTGCCGCGCGAGCAGGAAAACTGGGGACATCTGTTTGTTTTGGAATTTGCACCACTAGCCTATGGGCGTGCTGCCTTATCGGTGCGACACTCGTGCGTGTTTATTGTCCTTGACACTGTGGATGATGCAGTTTGGATTGGGAACGACTGCGAGAGCTAAAAATTGGGAAGAAAAGCATGACAGACATTATGAATTTCATACCTGCATTATCTTTCTCTTTTCACTTCTACACTAGGTTTTCTTTTCTTTTACATCGTTATCATGTCACGATCCCTTGCACTATAATACACACAGCAGCTATACAGAATGATATACAACGTCAGGCAATATGGTTATGGTGGAAGACATCCGGCTGTGTTGATACAGATCTACGAGAACATGTGCCGAGCAGCGCCATTCACTTACCACCTAATCTGAAAATGCTGGCTGGAAGTGTGCATTTGTCAACGGTTTTATCAAGTAGGCACATTCCCTTCG
>CAFUXE010000712.1:3685-13705 GCA_903364295.1 Serranus cabrilla
TGGTACGAGCTCTCCCAGTGTGAGGAATGAAAACTGATTCATAATCGAGTCAACAACTTGGTTCGAGTCGATGTAAATCTGAAGGATTACAACTTTTTAATATTTTTACTCTTTGTGTTTACACTCTTTGGACTTAGAAGGTAACTTCTCTGAAGTGCATTTCTGTGAAACTGATCATCTGATAAGAAGCTGCTGACAGATTACAGGATTGTGGTTTCTGTCACCATGACAACCAGGGCAGAGGCAGATGTTAGCGGGGTCACGTTGTTTCTGACAGATGTGTTGAAATGATTCTGAGGAAAGTGAATTACTGCTGATCAGATGATTGGATGTTGAATGATACATTAATAATTAACTAAAATAAGACAGATAAAAACTGATGTTGGAGCAGTTTGTTCTCGTTTAAAGAAATCTAATATTGTTGACCTCAAAAACAGGATAAGTGGTCCCTGTTGGAAAGGTGAGACTAACATCGGATGCACGTCCTCCTACAATGTAAAACATTTACTGACGGAAGAAACGCTTGAACAAGTTCAACTCTGTTATTTCAGATTTCAGATATCTTCAGAGCTCTCAGAATTACAAATACTCTGAGAAGGAGGCGAGGCAAATCTCTCAATATGTGTCAACAACCTGAGAACTGTAAGTCAAACTTTTAGAATAATAACAGATGATGTTAGAAGCAGAGTCCTACCTGAGCTCCACAGCAACAGCACCAGCACCAACAGGTGATCCATGTCCAGCTGGACCGTCTGTCCTCCTGTCTCTCAGTGTATATCTGCAGACAGGAAGAGGAGGAGTTTCCCCTCAGTGTGTGTGATGTCACTTCTTGTGTGGGTTTGTAGAGACGGGCTGTGCATCATTTTGTTAGTTCTGTTAGCTGGAGAGAGACTTTAAAAGAGAAAATGGGCTCAGAAATAGTTTGTGTTTGTGCATCCTAACAGGATGTAGAATTTATCAGCGTTTCTATCAGTTTATTTGGTATCAAAGCTGCAATGCATTTATCTTCTCTAATACTAAGTTGACTGTATCAAATGCTTCTGTATTCCAATATGTTTCTGCTGGTATTTTAAATAAACTAGGGCTTTGGATTATGGTGTCAAATGTGGCATCAAATTCACTTTTTTATATCAGCAAAAAATGTAATTTCTTCTAAACGCTTTGTGCAACTGCAACCACATTTGGTGGACATGTGACTACAGTTTGAAAAGACTAATACACTTTTTTGTTCTGGTTTAAAAAACAGTTTGTTTTTCCCATTTGGTTTTGAAACAGAATAAACAAAGAACGAACCATACACTGAGTTTAAATACACCTTATAGCAAATGTCCATCTTTGTCAGTTGTTGTTCTCATTAATATGTGACTTAGTAAACTATGCAGCCAAAATGTCCATACCATGCTCCTGTCCTCTTCATTTCTGTAAAATTCAAACTTCAATTCAAACTTTACAATTTCCTTTACAGAAGTTGAATCAATATCAAAGCTTTTGTAGCTAACAGAGCTAACGTCAGAGCTAGCTAACATTATTAACTTCAGAGCTAGCTAACAGAGCTAATGTCAGAGCTAGCTAACATTATTAACGTCAGAGCTAGCTAACAGCGCTAACGTCAGAGCTAGCTAACATTACTAACGTCAGAGCTAGCTAACATTACTAATGTCAGAGCTAGCTAATTTATATTATGTATAGTTAGCAAAGTAACGTTCTTCAACCTGATTTTTATCATCTCAGTACAGCATCACAACTTTGCTAGAACTGTGCTTTCATTATGATTTAATTTCTTGAGAAATAGTTAATACGTTTTTACCTCTTTCCTGCATCTCTCCTTTCCTGGCGACTCCTGGCGCTCGCGCTTCCCGCCACTCCGTTTTCAAAATAGTCTCGTGCCGGCCGCTGTGACGTCAACTCGTGCTGCATTCACTGCAGTCGGACATTGGCACGCCTGCCACCCCGGGTAGATCCGCACATGACTGAAAGCGAAGTATAAAATATACACAACATAAATACATTTATTAAAATAAAAATGGAAGTGTAAAAGATTAAAAAAAAAAGATACAAAATGGTGAACTATTGAAAATTAATACATCGATTGGATGTTATAATAATCTGAAGGTTTATAACTAATTTGTACAATTTTAACTGTTTTCCATAATTATGAGTCTGTGTTGAATCTCATTTAAAGGAGGTTTTCATTCCGTGGACTGAAGTGAACTTAAAAGTGTTTTTATCTGTGAAACTTTGGTTTCCATGACGACCTGACCACGCTGAGCTGATACTGTCAGATAAACGCTGTCAGCGTGGTCGATGTGTCAACATCAGCAGAGTAATTTCTCCTGAATTACAGCTGCAACCGGACATTATATTTACTGTTTATCAATCTGTTGATCATGTTTTTATGTGTAGAACATTTTGTTACCTTCCATCTTAAAGTTTCCAAACCTCTCAGATATTCAGCTGCTGTCAGTCTCTGTTGATATTATAAAATGATCCTTAAATATGAAGTCCAGACTTAATTAGAGTTAATATTGTTTTTACAGCTGCATGATCGGTTTCATTGATGCGTCACCAAAAACACACGTATGGTTATGACTCCTCACTGTTAACTAAATGTTGTATCTTTACATTTTTGAACCACAAATATGTTGAATTAGCATTTTTAAAACCACTGCATCCCGATTTCATTGTGACTGCTGCTGGTTTGTTGCATGTTTGATTGAAATGAACCTGTTAGCGAGATAATGCTGCAAAGTTGGACTATTTCCTTTTGCTTGGCTACTTTATGGTGCAAAACCACACAGAGTTTCTGCTGCAGTAACGGTGTTGTCGTTCCTGCTGTGTGTGAGTTTTTATGCATCCTGGGTCCCTAAACAGTGTGTGAGCTGCATAATTCTGAGGCTCTTTAATGTTGTTCCTGTGTGATGATGTTAGTCTCAGTGTATAAAATGAGCTGCTGTGACCTCGAGGATAATCAGCCTCATGAAACTTTACAGACACAAACTAGAGACCTGCAGCGTTCAGAGGATGGAGGCTTTAACACTGTAGAACACAACACAAGAGCTCACACACACACACACTGAACACACTAACAAGTTTCAGGATTCTGGAGGGATTTTTTACCAGTTTTTGGGGCTCGAAAATGGTCAAATTTTGCACCAAATGTGCCTCAAACACTCACAGTACTAATATTTATTACATATTTAGGACCAGATAATGTTGACTCGCTCTGCACACTACAACTTCCCCCCAAAAACGTTAATTTTATTGGAGTCCTGCTCAAGTTTTTACAAATAAGTCTTTTCAGCCAAGCAGAAAACAGAAATTCGCAGCAGACTCACTGAGACACAGTGACGAGGAGAGCCACGGGGGACAAAATGGGATTGTTAAAAATTGAAAGGAAAGTGGATCAAACCGCCAGGAGCTGGACACTGGTTTGATTTTATTTCATCTAACACAAACAGCTCTCAGTGAGGGAGAAACCGGCGGCGTGACTCATCCGCCTGCTGGGCTTCGCTCTGCGGCGGCGAGGAGCATGTCAGCTGGAAATGACAACATTTCAGCACTTTTCATCCCTGATATTTGGGAACCACTCCGGTCAAGCATTTTAAATGGTTCCTCACTTTCATTTCATGCTGCTGCGGCTCACATTAATGTTTCCTCACCCCTCCCGACAAACTCTGAACCCCCAGTGTGTCCCTGCATTTTCCTCCCGCTCACTGTTTTTCTTCGAGGCATATTTTTCAGGTTATTTTGATCGTTTTTTTCCATCGTAGTTTTGTTGGTGGTTTAAAATGATAACTTCTATGTAATGCAAATTTATACTTCTATTCCGCTACATTTGGCTGACAGCTTTAGTTACTTTTCAGGTCGAGATTTAACATAAAATCATAACTCATTTAATATGATTACACTTTTTTTAATTAAACCTCAAAATGCTAACTTTAAATTTAGCCATGTCATGTTTACATGCTAACGTTCATTTAGCAATGTAATGTTTACATGCTAACTTTCATTTAGCAATGTAATGTTTACATGCTAACGTTCATTTAGCAATGTAATGTTTACATGCTAACGTTCATTTAGCATTGTAATGTTTACATGTTAACGTTAATTTAGCAATGCGCTGTAAACATGACATTGCTAAATTAACGTTAGCCTACATCTTCGTTACCTTAGCCGAATCAGACGGATAGACAGGAGTTTGTCAGCCTCTAATCTGTTAACTATTATCCCCTAAACAAACCCAGTCAAGTAAACAAGCTAGCATAAAATGTAACATTATGTAGGCTACAGCTACTGGCTACAGAAGCCGCTCTTGTTAGCTCGAGTATGTAGGTTGAAATCAAGACAAACACATTATAAATTAATTTGTTATCATGAGAAAACGATCTTTGTTTTATCGAGATAACAGTGCATAAATAAAAATGCATGGACGTTCTCGGCTTCCGTAAGTACTTTTACTTTTGATACTATAAGCACATTTTGATACTTTTGTTCTTTTACTTCAGTAAGTTTTGAATGCAGGACATTTATTTGTAGTGGAGTGATTTCACAGTGAGGTATTAGAACGTATATTTTTGGGGTTTTAAAAACTCAAAATGTAGCTTGTGTCTCCAGGCGTGTCGGCCTGTAATCTCGTGCTGGATCAGCTGGGATCACGTCACTGTAACGCTCTGTGAAAGACATTTTCTGTCAAATGAGGAATCGATTGTTGCAGCTCTGCAGTTCTCATCTGAAATATTTCTCTGCTGCTCAGATGGAGCCTGTAGAAAGCTGGAAACCTTGGCAGGCTGATGCATATTGATGAGGAGCAGACCCAGGGGTGCAGGCTTGGATCAGCAGTGAGGGGAACTACATATATATAAATATGTACATATATCTGTGTGCATTGTCTGCAGGTTACATACAACCCGACAGCCTCCACTAAAGTCCTGCAGCCGCTCTGCTGCTCATTAACGCCACACTTACAGCGTATGGTAATAACTGAAGCTTATTAACATTTTTATCAGCTCCCCTTTGACATAATGACGGCAGTGCAGCAGGAAGACGACCAAATTAACCTGAAACTATAAAACTGAGGAGGACATGTCAGCTCGTCCCCGGGGGAGATTATTAAACCCTCGAGTGAGTCAGACAGACGGTCAGGACGTTTCTTATGTCGTGATTACTGTTAAACTTTCATTCGCTTCAGTTACTGAACCCTACCAGACATATATAATCTGTGGTGTGCACAGTGTGGCCCAATTGTTGAAAATCGTGCTCTAAAGTGCCCTCTTGGGAGGCAAAATGTATATATATATATATACATGACGGGCCTTTAATTCCTTTTGAACAAAACGTATTTAAGCCAGTATTACTTGTATAAAAATTAGGAATAACATTGAAGTAAGAAGCTCCAAGGGAAGGACAAACCTCCACGAGCCCATCTGACATCAAGAAAACACAGAAAACAAGTAAAAAAACTAAACAGAGACAGGTTTGATGTTGCAGCCAGCAGGGTAAAGAAATCAAGCGTACCCAGCAACGTACTGCAGGAAGGAAAGAAGAAAGTTCAAAGTTAAAGGGTTTGATGGGTTGACTTTTATAGACTTAAGGAAGATAAATAATCAAGGACTGGACATCAATTCGTCTCTCTTTTTAACCGTGCTGGTAAATCTGGATCACACTTTGGTGGTCAAAGTCTGTGAACTCCATGATTGGATTGTGGTGAATCTAACTGGTTGGTTTTCAAAGGTTTTATGCATCAAAAAAACATTTGTAAAGTGAACTGTTCTGCAGCCTCAAGAGCAAGTTAGCAATGAGGAGCCCTGCCCGGCATGCTCCGCAAAATAATCTGCTTCAGTCCATAATTAAACCTTTCATTGGGTGCAGCTAATACTGGGCTCCATGCACAAACATTTTCATAGTCTATAGTTTCATTTCTGCAGGATTTTCACTCGTGAATTGTGTTTCTACTCAGATGAATTAAAACTCTCCTTCTCCACCCAGCAAGAACGACTGAGCTCTCAGACAGTTTGAGGCTTTAACACTTGTTGCTGGTTTTGCCACAGAAATAGCATCACGTTGGTTTTGTGTCTGCAGCAGTGTGATGTGGACTGACAAGTGGGAGGTTAAATGTATTTAATTAAGCCTAACGGGAAGGACGTTAAAAAATAGTCTTTGTGCTGGTGTCCGTGTTTTTCTATCAGTCCTCCGCGTTAAATGAATAACCTTTGGACATGATTAAAGCAAACAAATGATGAAAGGGCAACATTTGCATTGTGTGGTGACTTTAATCAACATGTTATGAAGATTCTCACACCGTCAGTTCGTCTCTCAGAGAGATTAATAACGCCTGTCAGACGCCGTCACTACTGACACTGGTTTCCTCTCTCTCGAACACATGCAGCTGAAGAGAGCTGGGACCCTCCTGAGGTTCGATGTATTGTCTGTGCAGCTGACTGACCATCTGTCAGTCAGAGACACCTTCAGGCTGCAGAAATCAACACTTTCAGCCCTTCTGGCAGCACGACTCTGAGGAGCTGCAGAGCCGATCTGATCGAAATTTTTTTACGAGTGCATGTGAGAAGATTTTGTCTTCAAAAGCCGAACCGCCAAAGGTTGGACTCATAAGGTTCTGCAGCTGCCAGACTCTTTGAAAAACATCGTTTTACTGTAGCAGGGTTTGGCTCGCTCGGTCCTGGTCCTGGTTCTTCCATGCCTCCCTTCCCTTCAGACACAGCGGGGCCTCCAGCATTAGCTCCAGGTCAGACCCAGATTCTCTCTGGCTGCTGGCACACAGTAGAAACCCGTCAAAGTTGTGGCCCAAAGTCCTGGACCATGTGGAGGATCCACCTGACAACCATGTTATCTTGAGGTGGTCCCATGTGGATCAGCAGAGATCGGCAGGAGCTCCACCTGCAACTGGTGGTGAAGCCGGATCACCGGCGTCTTACCTGAAGGAGTCAATCTTTTTGTCAGATTTGGAACATGGGAACGTCATTAAGGATTACTAAAAAAAAAGCCAATCTTCTCACTTATAGTCTTGTTTTTCCTAGTTTCTCCGGTATTCCAAGAACATCTCCTGGTGCCTTCTGTTAGAGCGGAGGCCTTAAAGCCTCCCTGCTCTGCCCGGATCTTTAATCTATACTTGGTTTTTACAGAAACTCAAACCAACTGAGTAAAGTTGAGCATTTCTTAAAGAATAATACCCAGATGTGATGAGCAGCTGGACTCTGCAGTGACCAGGCCAGAACACAACACAGAGTGAAGAACAATTTCTCTTTCACAATTTTTCTTCTGGGTTTTGAACAAACCCCCGACAACAGGTTGGACTCTGACCCAGCAGCCAACCAGAGCTGCTCACCTGATGTTAAACTTTCAGTAGAGAGTTTATGGTGTTTATGCAGATGTGTGTTGGCCCTGGAATAGCTCTGTGTTCTTATCTAGATCTAACCAGCTCACAGCAGATTTACAGTGTAAAACATCGACTTTTATCACCTGACACAAAGAAATACTCACACAGCTTCATATGTTAGCAGAGCTGGACTTTTGGTGGATTTTAACCTGGAGCAAATCAAAACAAAGCTTAATAGAAAATGATTATGTAGTTTGTTGTTTCATTTCTCGCCCCCGATATCTCCTGTATGGGGAAACATCAGTGTTGGCAGGTCTCCTTTTCTTATGTAGGTCATAACGAGGCATCAGGATAAAATGAAAAAACAAACTTTCCCAAACCTTGGGAAGGTGCTGATTAACAGCTGGTTTTAAGGGCCCATTGCATGCTGGGAAAAGCTCCCCCAGTCTATCATAAGTAGGCTGATATTACAGCTCGGTTACCGTTGGAGAAAACACGCTGATTTGTTCCCTCTCTACATAACGGCTGCTCCACTTGCAGCTCGACCTTGGGCGTAAATGGTGGATGTATCTCCTGGTGAATGGAGCCGAGAAAACAGATCCGGCTGTGACACAGGAAGCACACAAAGCCGCCGAGTTCTTGAAATATATCTTGGTCTTGCAGATCGATCGCCGGCTGAGAGATACAGTCGCTGGCGTCACGAGCGTTTGTTGAAAAGCTCGTCACGCTGCTTTTTAATAATAGGCTGAGTGTGGGAGGATTGTTCTCCTCATTCATCTACTCATTTCCTCTCTATTTATACGGCGGCGAAGGATTCATGCAGGAGTGAAGAGTGTCGAGGCCGAGCATCAGTCTGAACACGCTGCTGTCGCTCTCGGTTTAATTATGAATATGGAACGAGTGCAGTTATATCAGTGTGTGTGTGTGTGTGTGTGTTATTTACCTGCAGCTGCGACTTAATACCCTGTAAATTAACTGTGGAGACCAGAGACAATATCAAGGTATTAAAGAGGATTACCTCTCTAACCCGCTCCATCTGTCTTCCATTACATGTTATGATTTAGTAAATGTGAGAAAAGGATTATTAGAGGGTGTAAAGGCCACACGAGGGGCTGTGGACCCACCACAGGCTGCCTGGTCCTGGTCCCAGACCGGCTGAGAGATCTGAAAGATTTCTGAGGGCTTAAAAACCTGATGTGGAGCTCAAGGCTGTGTGTGTGTGTGTGTGTGTGCGCAGCATTAGATGGAAACATTATTAATCATCACACCCACATAACTCCCTGCGTAACCAGCAGGACGTATGAGCCGTCACAGCAACAACACCAAGTGAAGATCTGATATTAGAAACTCTGATCCTCCATCAGAGACTCGCTTTGTTTGGATCCAGTCCTCCAACAGAGTGACCTTCAAGTCAAGTCGGGAAATTTGATCAACAGCTCTTTCATAACAAATAGAGGACGTTTAATAAATGTCTGTAAAGGATCTGAACATTCGGCACATTTAGAAAACATGTTAAAGTGCTATTGATCAATGTTTACATGCTAACATTAATTAAGCATTGTGATGTAAACATTGCATTGCTAAATTAACGTTAGCATGTAAACATTACATTGCTACATTAACGTAAGCATGTAAACATTACATTGCTAATTTAACATTAGCATGTAAACATTACATTGCTACATTAACGTTAGCATGTAACATTACATTGCTAAATTAACGTTAGCATGTAAAAATTGCATTGCTAAATTAGCATTAGCATGTAAACATGACATTGCTAATTTAACATTAGCATGTAAACATTACATTGCTACATTAATGTTAACATGTAAACATTACATTGCTACATTAACGTTAGCATGTAACATTACATTGCTAAATTAACGTTAGCATGTAACATTGCATTGCTAAATTAGCATTAGCATGTAAACATGACATTGCTAAATTAACGTTAGCATGTAAACATTGCATTGCTAAATTAACGTTAGCCTACATCTACGTTACATTAGCTGAATCAGAAGGATAGACAGGAGTTTCTCAGCCTCTCAGGTTGAAATCAAGACGAACACATAAATTAATTCGTTATCACGAGAAAACGGTTTTTGTTCTGTCGAGATAACAAGATAATAAGTCGTTTTCACAAGATAAGAGTGCATAAAAATAAAAAAATACCAGGAAAAGAAAAGATCAGTCTTTAGTCTTTGTTTCCACACTAAATGGGAGATGGAAAAGATCAGCTTGAATTTGAAATTGCTACTAATACTAATAAAAAAACACAAAGATTTAACCCTTTAAGACGTGAAATCTTTTGTCCTTTAAAAACATCCCTGCACTCTTTCAGATCCATTTGCATGCTAATTATGTTTATCTCTCAGCTGTTGGTGGAGCGAGCTCCGATTAGCACCCCTCCAATCCTCTTTCACCCCAAACAAAACAATAATTACATGAATGAGTATTAAAGCAGCCGCATTTATGCTTCTGCTAAACGCTTTCTTAATGACAGCTTCAGAGCAATCGGATTGAGAGGCGTCAGGGCCGCTAATTATTTTGTCTGGAGGTGAGATTTGGTGCTGTTGAGATCGATGAAAAGAGAACTTCTTCATCTTTTCGAGGGATCACAAGAGTGGTTTTTAGAGAGGAGGAGGAGGAGGAGGAGGAGGAGGAGACGTTGTAAGCAGAGAGGATGA
>CAFUXE010000712.1:13795-24661 GCA_903364295.1 Serranus cabrilla
CGTGCTGTGTGTGTGTGTGTGTGTGTGCACTCCCACGGTTTGGCAGCGCGTCCTGACTGCTGATTGACAGAGACGTTAAGGGGACATTTTAACCTGCGTGTCTGTCATCAGGACTGACGCTTTAATTTAACAAGATTGTTCAATTTCTGCACAGAATTTATCCAAATGTGCTTCAATAATCGATGGCGCTGTGTTTACAGCCTGACAGTCACATTCAATCAGGGGACACGTGTGAATATCTGACGGGACTTTCCTGTTTTTTCTGTCGTCCTTGGGTCCGTCCTCTCCTTCTGTTTTCTGTCATTTGTCTCCTGGCTCCGCGCTCGTCGTGTGAAGTCGTCCTCCCTCGAGCTGAGGAGACACTTACAGACACCAGAACCTGGAGGAGCATCTCACCCCCGCTGACCAGCCGCTCGGCCTGCGACTCATGTGTCCCCGCGGGCCGCAACTCTCAAAGTCACAACGCGGATCGTTGGTTTTGTGGCTGAAACGTGACCTCGGTGAAGCCTTTCATGACTTCAATATAAAGTAAAAACGTGATGAAGTTTAATCCAGAGGGGATTAAACAGCACCACTGTCCCACTTCTACACTCACAAGTTATTTATATCTCTGCAGCCACAACACTCACTCTCAGCAGAAGACGTACACCGACACACAAAGCAGCACTTTCAGGAGCTGATCTCCATCCATTCTGTCCGTTCCTGTTCCTGTCCTGTGCAGCCTGATCCCACAGAGTTACACGCATCAACCACGTGTCGGCGCTGTGAAAGACAAAACGCACAGAAATGCTGGAAGTTAAGTAGCTACAAGGACGATGTTACTACTGGATGATAAAGTCCTTTTTAGGATTTTTGAGACTCTTACCAGGAGAAAAAGCAGAGAAGGACCCTGCTCTACCTTCTAGATGGTGCAGCAGGTTGTTATCAGCCCATTGAATGTTTGGAACAAAAGGGTTATTTTAGTTAAAAGTCTTACAGCTACGCCACAAAACCACTTCGCTAATGTTGGGGCTAAAAATGTTATTTAATTTTGAAAGAAAAAGTTAAGAAGTTACAAGGACGATGTGACTGAAGTCATGTTTTCATGTCTTGTACCTTTTTTTCCTGGCGTTCCCTTTTTCACTTTCTCACTCTAAAGCGTCTCTAAACACTAAACAACACACTCGTTATTACCTCCAACAAGGAGCTCATGTTTTCACTGGCGTTTGTCTGTTTGTGTTCAAAATAACTCAAAAAGTTCTGCAGGGATTGTGATGAAATGTTGGGACAGCGTGTGTGTTGGGACGAGGAACAGGTGGTTAGATTTTGGTGGTGATCGGTGATCAGGAACCATCTGGTGAATTTATATTATAGCGTCAGTGACCCTGTTGCCTTCACTAACTGCTGCCATCTAGTGGATGAAATATTTCCAAGCCAGTGTTCGAGAATACATGTTTTCACTATAATCCTTCAGGTGCAGTTTGGTGTTGTGTGAGTGACCATGTTGCCTTGGCGAAGTTTTGCATCTGTTTTTGAGTCTCTGTAGTTTTCTTGAGTCTCTTTTTGATTGTTTTGAGTATTTTTTAGTTGTTTTGAGACTCTTTTTTGGTATTTGAAATACCTTTTTAAAAAAGAATTTGCATCTGTTTTTGGAGTTTTTAGTCTTTTTTGGGTTGTTTTGAGTGTCTTTATATTTTGCGTAACTGACCCTGTTGCCTTGGCGAACTCATTCAATGAGCTAATAACAACCTACTGGACCTACTAGCAGGTGGAACAGACCCAAACTCATCTTTTCTAGATTCATTTGTGCTGATATGACTTTGCAAAGTTTGCCATGCTGCTTCGTAAAACAAACAGCTTGAGGATTATTCATAATTATGCATCAATCAACCAAATCTGTAAATGCAAACTGAGAAAATGAATAACTGTACGACACTGCGAGACTCGTTTTCAGCATTATATGCTCATGTTCCTTGATACTGAAAATAGAGTTGCAGTAAAAAAAGGTGCATATTTAAGACCCTTTATATTACAAAACAAGACCAAATGAAATAAACCTTAAAAAGCCAAATTGCTGTGACTCAGCGGACATTTCTTTTTTCTTTTTCTGCTGAAAATCGAGGAAAAACTGTTGAATTTGTGTGGTAAATTTGCACCTAAATCAGCAGCTTGCGTGTGATTTCCGTCTCTGAACGTTAGAACTGGAGCTGTGAGGGAAACTGGGACATCTTGTTGAGGAATCTGATAAAATAAATGAGGGTTGGTGGCTGGTCCTGAGGCGAGGCAGAGCTTTATGGAATCGTCTAATTGTGCGTGCAGAGTAAACTATGAATCTTTAATAGCTCAGAGATAATGAACTCCTGCGTTCGGCTGATTCGCTGTTATTTTTTAGGATGACATGTTGGGAATACATTAAGTGTTTTGTTAGTCATCTGAGAGAGAGAAGCTTAATGAGAGGTTTTTTTATGTTTTCAGTGTGAAAAAACATCAGTTCATCTAATTACTGAGGCTGTTTGAGCATCACACATATTTATTTATCATACATACATAAAGTGATTTCACAAGAGCACCAAAACACACCAGGGACGGAGTACAATCACAGTTTATCTTTATTTATCTCGTCATTTTGTGAATATTCTCAATTTTTTTGGCGGGGGTCATTTTTAATATTCTGTCTTTTTGGTCATTTTGTTTCTTTTTCTGTATATTTTGTGTGATTTTGGTTGTTTGTTTGTTTTTTGTCTTTTTTAAGTAATTTTGTGTCTTTTTTGGTCGTTTTGTGTCTATATTTAGTAATTTTCTTTCTTTTTTGGGTATATTTTGTCTTTCTTTGTAATATTGTGTCTCTTTTGGTCATTTTGTTTGTTTCTTTTTTGGTTATTTTGTAAGTTTTTTGGTATTTTTTAAATTTCTTTGTAATTTTGTGTCTCTTTTAGTAATTTTGTGTCTTTTATGGGTCAATTTGTTTCTTTTTTGGTCATTTTGTGTCTTTTATTTTGGTAATTTCGCATAGTTTTTGGTCATTTTGAGTCTTCTCCCTTTCACTCTAACTGTGCTTTAACTTCTGTGCTTTATTCTCGGCTTCACCGTCATTCACAATTACTTTTGACACACAATGTTTTGCTGCTTTATGCTTCTACATCTACATTTATCTGACAGTTAATCTGCAGATTCAGATTAATAATAAAACATAGAAATGACTAATAAATAATGATGCACATTAATGCATCAATAATTCTCTTTCAACACGATAAAATACAGATTTAGAAGCTGCTTCGAAGAACTTTTGACCTTTGACCTCAAAAATGAGTCCAAGTGGACATTTGGGCTCACAGACACACGGAGACAAAGTTAAAACCAATAAAGGCGACAGTTCTGTTCCTGTTGTGCTGCTGATGGTGGAACAGGTTAATGGTTAATATTCACTTCCTGTGCAGCTCCACTTCAGCTCCTTTCATGTCCGTCTCCCCGTTCTGTTCTCCGTCTTCACAGGGAAGCGCTGCTGCCGAGCGTCTCCGCGGGGACGACAGAGGACAACGTCTGTGTTTGAAGCTGCAGCCGACGGATGAAACGCCGCTGAACCTGCACGCCGCGCTCCTCCCGTCCCCTCTTCGCTCACCTGGCTGGGAGAGAAGTTCATCAGCAGCCTCAGGGCTCCGGTCCAGTCGACCTCTGACCCCTCCTCCTGTCCCGCCATGTCCAACGACAGCGGCCTCCTCGCCGTGTGGGAGGCCCCCGATTGGGCCAACACCTCTCAGTGCCCGCCCTCGGTGGGCGGGGCCACCTTTCTGATCGTGGCGTACAGCGCCGTCATCGCCATCGGGCTGCTGGGCAACGCCGGCCTGGTGTTCATCATCGCCCGGCAACAGGAGCTGCGCAACGTCACCAACATCCTGATCGCCAACCTGTCGTGCTCCGACATCCTCATGTGCGTCGTGTGTCTCCCCGTCACCGTCATTTACACGCTGATGGACCGCTGGGTGCTGGGGGAGGCCCTGTGCAAGGTCAGGACACACACACACACACACACACACACACACACACATGAACCAACCTGCTCTCCAGGGCACATACAGCACGTTCTCACTACTGCAGAGGGCACCTCAGGCACATTTTGCCTCCCAAGACGACACTTGAGAGCGCGATTATCAACAAGTGGCCCCCACTGTGTCTTCGAGACCAAAAGAAACTAGTTTGAAGTAGAAAAGCACTCGGAGACCTTCGCATAGGCAACAGGGTCACTCAAAACAACCCAAAAGAGACTAAAAACTCCAAAAAACAGAAAGATTTCAAACACAGAAAAGAGTCTCAAAACAACTTTAAAAAACACTCAACTATTAAAAAGAGACTCAAGAAAACTACAGAGTGACTCAACCAAACAGATGCAAAACAACCAAATATATATTGTGTCGTTTTTAGTCGCTTTTACATATCTAAGACAATTTTGTGCCTTTTTGCTCAGTTTACGTCTTTTAGGTAATTTCGTGTCACTTTTACATGTTTTTTTTAAATACTTTTGTGTCCTTCTGGTCACTTTAGGTTGTTGTTTGTTAATTTTGTGTCTTTTTTGTTCACTCTCATATCGCTTTTTGGTAGTTTTGTGTCTTTTTTGGTAATATTGTGTCATTTTTGGTCACTTTTACGTGTTATTTGTAATTTCGTGTTTTTTTGGGGTAACTTTGTGTCTTTTTGGTCACTTTTATGTCTTTTAAGGTGTTTTTTGAACATGCAGAAATGAAAGGTAAAAGTGTTTAAAGTTCTTCTGAACGTTTCCACTCGATGGCAGCATGAAAAGCCGACTGTCACTGTCATTATAAAATACTGAGCTTAAAAACATTAACAGATAAACATAGTAACATTATTTGATGATGAAATAACATAAAAATCTAAGTATTTCAGACTTTCAGCCTCAGTCACACTCTGAATAACGACCAAACAAACCAAAAAACGGCCAAAATATCCAAAATATTAATGACTGAAATGTTAATGATTCCTCCTGTTTCTCTGCCAGGTGACTCCGTTCGTTCAGTGCATGTCGGTGACCGTCTCCGTCTTCTCGCTGGTGCTGATCGCTCTGGAGCGCCACCAGCTGATCCTGCACCCCACCGGCTGGTCGCCGGCCGCCGGCCACTCCTACCTGGCGGTGGGGCTGACGTGGCTGGTGGCGTGCTTCATCTCGCTGCCCTTCCTCTCCTTCAACATCCTCACCAACGACCCCTTCCAGAACATCAGCCTGCCCGCAAACCCCTTCAGGTGAGCTCCAGTTTTTAACGTGTTTCAGTGGCTCACGCTTTGTGAATTATGTTTTTAACATAACTTACCTTGTTTACATGGTTTCACTTCCAGCATTTCTGGTGTTTTTATTTACTTTTAGGGTAATTTACAACACTTTTTTTTGTCTTTTTTGGTTATTTTGTCACTTTGTTTTAGCAGATTTGTGTCAATTTTTGGTCGTTTTGTTTCTTTTTTGGTCATTTTGTTTCTATTTTTGGTACTTTGACTTTATTTACTTATATTCCTATTAACTTCTTTTTGCAGCGGGTGGAGTCGCCCCCTGCTGGACAGTAGAAAGAATGCAGCTTTTCATGGCTTGCAGTGAGATTTGCTGCTCATTCTGCATCTGTTCAGATTGTCTCTTGTTACAAAAGACTCTCAGAGACTAAAGAGCTCTTCACAAGGAAATAATCACATTTTTTTTTATTATGAATGAGACAAAAGAACAAGAGACGATGAAAAAGCCAGATAACAATTATTGCTGAATAATAAATGCAATGAAAAGCAAAAAACAAAAAATCTGCATCACTTGAGAAAAGCAGTAAAATACATATGAATCTGTGTGAAAACTCTCAGACAGCAGCTGAAGTGTGTATGATAATTACATGTTTAGTGTGTTATCCACCTGCTTTGAGCTGTAATCCCTCAGGTGCTCCGAGCGCTCGGCTGTGGAACAATCACTTCATTGTTCCTCCTTTTAACAGATTCACTGATCATAGAAAAACATCCTCGTCGACGAGCCTTTTCACAGACTTCTGTTTCTGTCACATGTTTAATTTGATCCGTCTCTCATGGTGCTGTGTTGTGATTGTAATTCAGTTACATTTTTGTGTTTTCATGTGTTTTTAAAAGTATTTAGATAATAAATATTGTCTTAGAATCTGTGTTTTGTTACAACAACTGAAAGTTTCTCAGTATAAAGAACAACAAGGTCCGCAACAGGGGCGTGCACAGAGTTTTTGAAGGGCAGGGGCGAACAGAAACAAAAGGGCACAAACAGAAGGTTTTTGCGACTGAAGAGGGCACTTTAGGCGTATTTTGCCTCCCAAAAGGGCACTTTAGGCGTATTTTGCCTCCCAAGAGGGCACTTTAGAGCATGTTTTGCCTCTCAGGAGCGTGTTATGCCTCCCAAGAGGACACGTTAAAGCGTGATTTGCCTCCCAAAAGGACACTTGAGAGCACGTTTTGCCTCCCAAGTGCATGTTTTGCCTCCCAAGAGGACACGTTAGAGCGTGATTTTCAACAATTGGACCACGAGTGAAACCATACGTCTGCACCACTGCCCTGAGTACTTAAAGAAGCTTGATTCGAGCTCTCCTGTCCACACTAACTGTCCTCTCTGTCTCGTCTCAGGGACCATCTGATCTGCATGGAGCTGTGGCCGTCAGATAAGCACCGCCTGGCCTACACCACCTCCCTGCTGCTCTTCCAGTACTGCCTCCCTCTGCTGCTGGTGCTGCTCTGCTACCTCAGGATCTTCCTCCGCCTGAGGCGCCGCAGGTCGCCCGCTGCACTTCCTCTCAGTGTTTGCTGCCGGGCAGTGTTTGTTTTGTTGAATTGGCTCTTTGTCTGTGTAGGTTTGGTGTGATATTTCACAGAGTTGTCTGACAATGGGCGTCCTGCTGTGTTGTGCAGGGACATGCTGGAGCGCAGCAGGCGGACTCAGGGAGCCCAGAGGATTAACGCCATGCTGCTCGCCATCGTCGTGGCCTTCGCTCTGTGCTGGCTGCCGCTGAACGTCTTCAACACGCTGTTCGACTGGCACCACCAGGCGCTGCCCGACTGCCAGCACGACGCCGTCTTCTCGGCCTGCCACCTCACGGCGATGGCGTCCACCTGCATCAACCCCGTGGTGTACGGCTTCCTCAACAGCAACTTCCAGAGGGAGCTGAAGCTGACGCTGCAGCGCTGCCAGTGCGGCGGCCGGGCGCCCGAGAGCTACGAGAGCTTCCCGCTGTCCACCGTGGGCAGCGAGGGCATGACCAAAGCCACCTCCTTCAACAGGATGGGGTCCGTGTGCGCCCCCTCGCCCCGACCCGAGATCAGCTCAGTCATACCAGCCAAAACAATACCAGCTCACACCTGATAATGAGCACCAGACTCCTTTCTGTGAGCAGCTGCCAGCGGGAACAGTGTGGAACAGGCTGTCTGAGCCAAACACTTCTTCAACTTTGAACCGGCTGAGTGTTCAGGGCAGGAACGTTTGGATGGAGGTCAGCTGATGTAACCTCGAGTCCAAAAGTCTTGGAAATGGACTCTGGGGAAAGGAAGCAGAAGAAGAAGAAGAGTTGGCGGAGCTCACAGGTTTGAGATCTTTGCTTTCTAGAACTAGAATTCAAGAATTCTAGTTCTAGCAGCGTCAGTAGTGGACGTACTCACCGTGACATCTCTGGTTTTGTGGACTAACATTTTGGTTTTGAAGCCTCAACTTTGACATTTTGGTGGATGCCAACTTGGGTTTTTTTGGTGGTTTTTTTGGAACCAGAAGTGATATTTTGTCATATTTGGACAAAAGGACCCGGCTGGCGGAGGAAGTTTTCAGCTAATGCTAACTAGCTTAGCTAGCAAAGTGTTATTCAAAATGAACAGCCTTCTCCTCAGCTGTACAAGACCAAACTGTTACAGTTTACTTTGATGAACTGAAAACACACGATGAAGATCAAAGTTAAAAACACGCGGGTCGCCGTGGCACCGACCTGTCAATCACAAGGTAGCTCCGCCCTATCGTGTATTTTACTCTAAATGGGACCATTATTTACAAAATAACTAAACTTGAGACCATAAACTCCTTAGTAAAATGTTAACTGAGGTAATAAATCCGGTGAGAAGTAGGCTCATTTTCTCATAGACTTATATAACACCAGACTTCTTTTTGACTCTGTACAAACAGAACCATGATGTCACCCATTGGTTTGTGGACTCTTGACATTTTGGGCCTCTTAGTGTGCATGCACTGAGCCAGAAGGACGCTACATTATCAGCTAACGCTAGTACTAGCTAGCTAGCATGGTTAGCAAGGTGCATCTGTTATTCCAAATGAACAGCTAACTCCTCAGTGTCTTTTAGTCCAAATGAACACCGAACAAGACCAGAATGTTACAGTTTATTAGCTGAAACTAATTGTGAAAAGGTCAAAGTCCTCAGATGAAAACACATCGTTTACAGTGATAGCAACTTTAAATCCCCCCCACTGCTTTATCATCCATTTGTCTCTAAATGGGACCAGAATTTAATTAATAAACATCACGCTGTGTTGAAGAGGACTAGAAACTAACAATTGAGGCCGTAAAATTGTTAAGAGAATGTTTATTCAGGTCAGAAATCAAGTCAGAAGTCGGCTCCTTTTCTCATAGACTTCTATACAACAACTTCTTTTTGCAACCACCCCCTGCTGGTCATTAGAAGTACTGCAGGTTTAAGGCAGTTGAGCTTTTGGCTTCACTTTCCGTACCTCAACCTTCTCAGTTCCAGCCGTAGCTTTTCGAAATGACTTCCTGTCGTAAGCTGATTCCAACGGCAGCTAATTAGCGTTAGCTCCGTGAGTTGGTTGAAAAAAAAGTGTTAGCGTTAGGGTTTGTTTTAAAACAACAACCATGTAACAGGGTCCTCATTATGAACGTGAAAATGCTGAATTATGACGTGTTAAACAGAAAATGAAAAGGATGTTATTTTGTGCTAACATAACTTAGCTTAGATGCTAACTGTAGAAAAGCATTTGGACGAACTACTCGGAAGTTAAATGCATGCTGTGTTAAAATCTGACATCAACCTGTAATCTGAATAAATGATCCAATCTAATCTAAATGATCAACTATTCTTTGCCCTGCAGGTGATGCTAGGCTCCACTGTGGATGCTAAACGTGTTAGCCAGTCATGCTACGTCAAAATCTGGAAAACGTAGAAAGAGTTCGACAAAGATCAGGAAGAAAATGGAAACCAATATTTGACCAACGTGTATGTTAAATGTGTGAACGACCTCATTATGACAGTAGTTGATAAGCATTTAAAAGTGTCTTGGAGCTGAAATGTAAAGGTATAAACTGTATAAAGTCTATGAGAGATGTAGTTCGTGTTGATGCCTTACTTTTTATTATAATGAGATGAAACTTTGTAGGGATGTTGGTGAGTTTCGTAGCAGGTATCAGACTGGTCACCCCACTATAAATTATAAAAAAAAATAATAATAATTTATCGGATAATCTTTTTTTTTTTAACTGATTCTGTGTTGGTTGTTTATGTCAATAAACAGAGTGTGAAACATGTAGACTTGTGGCGTAAAAACTCACAAATTTGTCTCTAATATTATATTTTTTGTCATAAAAACAGTTGAGAGGTTTGTTTCAGCACCCAGTTGTAAGTACTTATGGATGTGACAGTAATAGATTACTGTGGAGAAAAATATCAAACTATATCCAGACAAACTTTCCTATTAAAGCTGAATATGTAATCCACATGTCGCCTCGGCTTTGATTTATTCATTTATTGGACTATTTAGCCTGTCACCATCACTATTTCAATCCCAATTTTTGCCGCTGATATAATGATAATTTACTGGGATTATAACGCCAGAGCACAAGATATTTTACAGATAATATACAATACATTTCTGTAGAGACTCGTGTTATTCGGTTGAACTTCCTGGCTCCTCTGCAGTTTAAATACTGTCCGTTTTGAGTTGAACATGATCTGACTCTCACCATAAATAACTCGGTTCTGTCTCCTTTTCCTCCTGCTGGTGATGCAATAATGAGCGGAGAGGCCAAGTTTGTGTGAGATAAAAGGAAAACGTGCAGCACGACATCAAACGGCAGCAACAGATCCAGCTGCTGCGGTCTGATTTCCCCTGGGGGGCGTCAGGGGGGCGTAGGCTAGTGTTAGCAATAGCAGCAGTTAGTGAAGGCAATAGGGTCACTCACGCAATAATATAAATCCCAGATGGTTCCTGATCACCGATCACCACCAAAATCTAACCACCTGTTCCTCGTCCCAACACACACAATGTCCAAAAATGTCATCCAAATCCGTGCAGAACTTTTTGAGTTATTTTGTGCACAGACAGACTTTCTTTTCGCGCTAGATTTCGGGTGATGCTAACACTGTCTTTGAACGAGCTGCAGAGACAGAAACAGAACTAGAACAAGGTTCATTTTCTCCTGATTTGTCTGTTAGAAAAAAGGCGTCGGGGGGGTCCTGCCCGGCTCATCGTCCCTTTAAAGCTCCATTATGGGAGCTGGCTGTGTGTGAGGAGGTCCTGCAGACGATGTGCCTGTTTGTGCACATGAACACTGTGTGTGTTGGTGTTATTCCTCATGCTACGTACACACAGAGGCACAATGCAGCTTCCCACAGTGTGACACTCGGGGATTTACGGGGCTTTCTCTCGCACTGGGTGACTCACTTTGCATACATTAGCATGAGTTTGATTTATAAAAAGAATAAACAGGGAGACGAACAGAGGACGTTTAACCGCCGCGGAGACAAAAACAAAGACGGAGCTCAAGGATTTTAATTTCAGAGAGAAACTGCAGAGACGACACATTCTTCTTCTGTTTCTCTCTCTTTGCTTGTGGCCGAGCGGTGAAATGGGAAGCTGCCGCCCCCCCCCTCGTCCCC
>CAFUXE010000712.1:87152-104510 GCA_903364295.1 Serranus cabrilla
TGAAGCAAAAGGTCTGCAAATACAGAGAGACGATTGGCTGAAGCAACAAGTTTATAAACACAACGATCATGTAATGACTGATGGGCTTACTGGAGCAGGTGAGATTCAGGCTTTTTGAAGAGTACCATGAAACTGCACACTCCCTCAGAGCAAATCCAGACCTAACACAGTCAGATTTGATCCACCAAATAAATCTGGCCAAGGATTCCTCTGTCCGTCCTCCAGAAAATGCAGAGCCACAGTCCAATTGTCCACAGGCGATGGCTGCTTCCTTCATGGTCCAGTCCGAGTCATCCACTGGTCTCCACTCTCCTTCCTGTTTCACCTCCAGTGCTCCTGCACAGCGACTGTCCCCTCCCACCAACCTGACAGGCTCTGAACAGAAACAAGAGAGTCATCAGTAAAGAATAAAGTGAGTTTATCAGAACAGAAATGAACCAAATCAGAGCTGCAGCTCCTCTTCTACCTGAGCAGGTGAGTCCAACAGCTCTGCCAGGTGAGCAGCTGTTTCTATCTGAGCCTGAGCTTCTACAGTCCAGGAGAGCAGACTCATCTCCTCCACACTGGAACTCTTTGGGCCACATTGGAGCCTCCACTTCTCCATAGAGCGCCCCCTGGAGGACTGAAGGAGCCCCACAGCCAAGCTCCCTGCAGACCACCTCTGCATCCTGCTGGTCAAAGTCAGCTTCACACACTGAGGACCAGCTCTGCTTGGACTGGGCAGACTTCACCTCCAGTCTACCTGAGCACAGACTGGTCCCATTCACCAGCCTGACAGAGTCTGGAGAGAGGAGAGGAGTGGAACAGGGAGATGAAAGACAACAGACACTAAATAAAAGATGTAATGAAACAACAAATCAGTGACTCAAACTGGACACAACCAGATAACCACCTGACTGATTAAGTAAGTATAATTCAGGTTGTAAGATTTATGATGTTTAATTATAGATTATCCACTGACGGGATGTGAATAACATTGATTATGTCGTTACAATGGCACTGGTCAGTTGGTGGGAAATATATCGGGCAGCAAATCAACATATTGTCCTTGAAGTTCATATCTTGTAAGGAGTAAAAATGGGCAAGTGTACGGATCTGAGCGACATTGACAAGGGATCAAATCGTGATGGCTAGATGACTGCAGGTCTTGTTGGAGTTCCTGGTCTGCGGTGGTTAGTATCAAAAGTGCTCTAGGGACTGGCATCATAGGGACACCCATAGTTCATTGATGCAGGTGTTATCCAATCCAGGAGCGACTGTAGCACACAAGAGTTGATGTCGGTTCTGATATAAAGGTGACAGAACACATATGGGACTGCACAACCGTGCCCATGGACACCTGAGCAGCAGAACTGGACCCTGGAGCAATGGAAGAAAGCGAGCTGGTCTGATGAATCCCTTTTTTCTTCAAAACATCATGTAGGCAGTCGGGTACATGTTTGTGCATACCTGGGAAACAGATGGCACCAGGATGCACTATGGGAAGAAGGCAAGCAGGCGGAGGCAGCGTCATGCTTTGGGCAATGATTTGCTGGGAAACCTTTGGTCCAGCCATTCATATGGATGTTTCTTTGATACATACTACCGCAGACAAAGTTCACACCTTCATGAAAACGCAATTCCCTAATGGCAGTGGCCCCTTTCAGCAGGAAAATGCACCCTTAAACAGTGCAAATATTGAAGAACACAACACAGAGTTGAGGTGTTGATTGGCCTCCAAAGTCCCCAGATCTCAACCCAACCGAACGTCTGTGGGAAGTCCGATCCATGCACACCCCACTTCACAACTAACAGGACTTAAAGGGTTTGCTGCTCATGTCTCAGTGCCAGAGAACACAGCACACCTTCAGAGGTCTTGTGGAGTCCATTCCCTGATGGGTCAGAGCTGTTTTGTTGGAAAATGGGGAAACCCCCCTAATATTGGGCAGATAGTTATAATGTTATGGCTGATCGGTGTGAATCTGAGGCAGCAGCTCATAGAGCCAATGTATGTGTGTGTAAATCTAGGTCCGTTGATGTAAAAGGTGGTCATTGATGCGCTTACCTGAACAGGTGAGAACTAGGTTGGTATAAGAGGCCATCCATGATCCTGCACACTTGTGCAGAGCAGATCTGGATTGAACACAAATAGATTTAATCAGCCACGGGGTTTTTTTCTGAAGTATCCTTTTTCTTTCTTAAAGAAACAGCAAAGCCACAGTCCAGTTCTTTGCAGACAATAGCTGCATCTTTTAGGGTCCAGTCATGGGGTGTTACTGGTCTCCAGTCGGAAGTCATGTGTTTCACCTCCAGTGTTCCTCTGCATCGACGGTCACCTCCCACCAACCTGACATAATCAGGCTCTGAATAGAAATACAAGAACCAAATGAATAAAGAATTTCATTCGAACAGAAATGAACCAAACCAAAGCTGCAGCTCCTCTTCTACCTGAGCAGGTGAGTCCAACAGCTCTGCCAGGTGAGCAGCTGTTTCTATCTGAGCCTGAGCTTCTACAGTCCAGGAGAGCAGACTCATCTCCTCCACACTGGAACTCTTTGGTCCACATTGGATCCTCCACTTCTCCATAGAGCACCCCCTGGAGGACTGAAGGAGCCCCACAGCCAAGCTCCCTGCAGACCACCTCTGCATCCTGCTGGTCAAAGTCAGCTTCACACACTGAGGACCAGCTCTGCTTAGACTGGGCAGTCTTCACCTCCAGTCTGCCTGAGCACAGACTGGTCCCATTCACCAGCCTGACAGAGTCTGGAGAGAGGAGAGGAGAGGAACAGGGAGATGAAAGACAACAGACACTAAATAAAAGATGCAATGAAACAACAAATCAGTGATTCAAACTGGACTGCAGCACAATTCCAACTCAAGTTTATCATGAACAACAGATCAGATCTTCTCACTACATGATTCAACATGTCACTACTCAACTCATCTCACTTGGAACCATGTTTTTTTGGTTTTTCATTAGAAAAGTTATGAATAGTATGTGGTACTTTTGGTACATCTTTGGAGGTTCCAGAGTCTTGGCTGGTACTAGAAGTTAAAATGCTGCAAATCACTGATTGGCCAGTTAGACTCATCGCTACATCTGTCACTTACACTAAATAAGAGACCTGCACAAACCAGTGATGTATAAACAGTCAATTTAACATGAATAGCAACTACAATCTTTTTTCTCTCCTTTTTTTTTTACCCTAACACATTTGATAAAAAGCCAGCAAAATGATGCAATACACGAGGTCCTATGATGGACAAGGTGCAAATGTTTCTCAGTTTGGTTGCCAATGAAAAGATCAAGCAAGTGTTGATGAAAACGATATCCCAGCACATTATGGCAGCATTACTATGATGATAAGCTAAAAATCTCATGTGGATGGACAAGGGTGGAGAGGGAAACCAAGTAGAAGGCCTGGGTGCACGGCAGAAGTGGAGAAGTAAACCTTTGACTCGGGTGGAGCTGGAGACTTCCAGCAGACGGCCTGAGGGCAGGGCAGAAAGGCCAAGCTCAACAGCACGGGGAACATACAACAATGCCAGTGGGCAGAGCAGGTCTGGAGAGCAACTAGGATGCTGGAGCAGCTCTGGACGCCAGACAGATGGGCGGAGCTACTTCGATGGATGACCTGGAGGTTGGCAACTTAGGCAGGACATCTTAGGAGTTTGGCAATGTGGACAGGACCGCAACAAATATTGACACGATCCCTCTAGAGGACAAAGACAATGATGTGGCCCCTTTGGAGGACTGAGAAAGGCTGCAAAGACGTTACCCAACTTGAAAACAACCATCAAGATGGGACCCATCTGGAGGACAGCTGCGGGGACAGATCCCTGTGGAACATGCCCATAGAGACTTAAGCCCATTGGAGGATGACTCGGGGGGCTTTAGCTCAGGAAAGGCAACAGATAACTTATGATCTTATTGTAGGTTAGACCCATTGAGAACTGAGCAGAGTGCCAGCAACAGGACAGGTGAGCAAGTGTCTGACAACACAACAGTTGGTTGCTTGCAGGCCAGAGTAAGGAATGTGCCTGTCATGGTGGTAACCAAAAACCCACTAGTGGAAACTAGTAACTAAGAAGGGTATCAAACTGAAGAGAGTCCTTTCAGGCTGGTGGATGGTTGACTCAGGAGAATCCTACAGTAGCAGACATGGATGTTTCATAAATACATGCCACCAGAGGCTGACCTTTTAGCATGTGTCTCAACCTGTGTTCAATTCAGGAAAAGATGATGTCATGGATGGCCTTACCTGAGCAGGTGAGTTCCAGAAGATGGGAAGAGCGAAAGGATGTTACACACTCCCTCAGAGCTGATCCAGACTGAACACATTTAGACCTGATCCGCCATACATCTTTGTTTAATAACTCCACTCTCATTCTGAGAGAAACAGCAGAACCACAGTCCAACTTTCTGCAGACGACATCTGCTGCCTTCAGGGTCCACAGAAAGTGTTCTACTGGTTTCCACTCTCCTTCATGTTTCAGCTCCAGTGTTCCTGCACAGCGACTGTCTCCTCCCACCAACCTGACATCATCAGGCTCTGAACAGAAACAAGAGAGTCGTCAGTAAAAGAATAAAGTGAGTTTGATCAGAACAGAAATGAACCAAATCAGAGCTGCAGCTCCTCTTCTACCTGAGCAGGTGAGTCCAACAGCTCTGCCAGGTGAGCAGCTGTTTCTATCTGAGCCTGAGCTTCTACAGTCCAGGAGAGCAGACTCATCTCCTCCACACTGGAACTCTTTGGGCCACATTGGAGCCTCCACTTCTCCATAGAGCGCCCCCTGGAGGACTGAAGGAGCCCCACAGCCAAGCTCCCTGCAGACCACCTCTGCATCCTGCTGGTCAAAGTCAGCTTCACACACTGAGGACCAGTTCTGGTTAGACTGGGCAGACTTCACCTCCAGTCTGCCTGAGCACAGACTGGTCCCATTCACCAGCCTGACAGAGTCTGGAGAGAGACAAAAAAAGCAGGGCTAACCGTAGGCTGAAGCAGAGTCAGACCGGTTTTACCACTGAAGAGCTACAGATCAACGTAAAATGGTGTCGGATAAGCAAAAAATGAAGTTGAAGACTCTATTTGTCTCCTCATTTGAAATGTAAAGTTAACTAACTTTTCACAATTCACTCAGTTCTTTGGATCAATTTGTCATATTTTCCAAAGTAGAATCACATTATAACAAATGGTGGCACATTTGAATCGGGGTAATTTAGTTTTCTTCATTTTCTTTTATCTCAGGAACCATATATAATCATCATCATGCTCAATATTATCAGTCCTGTACTTAGTTAGTTAGTATTTAGTTGTAAATAATCAAGTTAGAATTGAGTTACAAAGAACACACATTATTGTTTGAGACTTCACTGATTTATTTCTTCATTAATCTGCATCTGGAATTAATTTTCCCGCTTCCTGATTGTCGGCTGGTGGAGTAATCATGTAAGCTAAAGTTTAAAGGGGATTACCTGAGCAGGTGAAATGTAGGCTGGTGGTGGAGCTCCATGATGTTAAGCAGTTGCTCTGAGCAGGTCCAAACTGAGCACACCCAGAGCGGATCATCCACACAGGTTTCTCTGAGGATTCCCGTCTCAGTGCAACAGAAACTGCAGAGCCACAGTCCAGCTGGCTGCAGACAGCGGCTGCTGACTGAAGTGTACTTTGAGTGTAAAAATCTCCCACTGGTCTCCACTCTCCCTCATGTTTCAGCTCCAGTGTTCCTGCACAGCGTCCGTCTCCGCCCACCAACCTTAAAAAGTCTGAAACAAACAAAAGTGCAAAAACAACTTGTAAAATTTGATCGTTTTTTCGTCCATTTACAGTAGTAGAAAACAGCCACATGGCACTTTTAATTAGATTAATTTATGGTTCATCTGTGATTTTCTGGGACTTTAATTCAGAATTCTGCATTTACCTGTTGAGCTGTGTTGCCCTTCAGTTGGGAGTCCTGATGAGAAAGTAAGTATAAAGCAGCATGATTGAAGCACAGCCGTGGACAGAGCAAACACACATTTTACCAGATTTATAGGCGACATTTTAATGGTTAAAGGAAATCTTTCACATTTTAGGAGTGGGCTTAAAAGTGCAAAATCACAATACGAGTCAAGAATGTTTACACTGTCATGTTTGGTTAATTTTCAGAAAAACTCAAAATCGTCTTACAGGTTGCACTTTGAATGTAAAGTTTAAACACATTTGATTTATTTTTTATATTTATTTAAATTGATTAAAACCATGGCAGCTTGTAGAAACCCCATTTGAATTTGTTTGAAAATTATTCTTTTAATATTTTTGTGGGGCCTACCACAACTTTGGGCCCTACAAATTTGTGTGTAACCTCAGTGACTGCTGAGCTGGCTGCTTCACAATAAAAGCCCGCTGTGCCTGTCCAGTCGAGGTGTTTTAATGTGAAGCAGCTTTAGCAGTAAGTTCCTGCACCTCTGATGTGGCTCTGAACAGTGAACAGTGATGCAACAAACAACACAGGTTACATAATTTCCTGTCACTTCGCCTTGAGTCGGACTCTGCAACTACCAAAGAAAACCACTGCACAGAAAGAAAAAAGTATTTTAAATCTATCAGTTTAAAAGAGTTAAAGAAATTCTTAATTCTTTCGTCAATTCGCCGTTGCAATTATGTGTTAAAGTCCGGCAGGCAAATATTTCAAATTGCACCTTGAACTTTAAATATGCACACAATTATTTATATTTTTTGTTCTTATACATTTCTGTTATTTTTTAATACATCTCGGATTTAAAGATCTAACAGAGATATTTGAATAATAACACATGTTTGAAGCAGAGTCCTACCTGAGCTCCACAGCAACAGCAACACGAACAAGTGATCCATGTCCAACTGGACGTCTCTCTGTCTGATCGTCTGTCTTCCTGTCTCTGATCGTCACGTGATGTCCTCAGTGTGTTCAGGAAGAGGAGGAGCTTTACCGGCATATACAGCGCACTCACTGAGTCTGGTATCTCAGTGTCTGTCCTCTGCTGGTTAATGTCCGACCTCTCTTGGAAAACCTTTAAAGTATTATGGAAGGGGAGTCCAAACAGCACATCTTATCCACTGGGGTACCTTGCAATTATCCGCAATCATGGTTTCTTATACCTCTTGTACGCCGATGATACCGAGCTATTCTTGTCCTTCCCAGCAAACGCTCTCAGCTCGAACATCACCTGTAAGACTGAGCTTCTTGTCATCCTGCTTCTTATCAGCCAGTTAATGCTCAGCATGGATCCAACTTGTACCCACAAGTTCTGCTCTAAACTTGCTATCATTGATGACCAATTGGCCGATGGTGTCGTTTCATTAGGAGGATACAACTCTACGACTCTGAGACTGCTCGGACTTCACAGGGTTAAACAAAAATAATCATCGCAGTGTTTCTTTTTTTAGACGTGACTAACTTTGCTTTCTCTGGAACCCAATTCTGTGAAACTTTAACTTGATAAGAAGCGGCTGATTGGCTACAGATTAGTGGTTTCCTGTCACCGTGACGTACGAGGCTGCGGTTCCTATCAGATGAACTTTTTATTTCTGGTAGATGTGTTAGATTAGAAGTTAGCTGCAGATGTAATTCAGGCTCCTCTGCTGATATTAAGTAGAAAAGTTAAATGATGAAGTGATAGTGAGACCCTTTTTTATCTTTAATTAATTCCCCGATTCAAACGGAACACGTTGAAACAAATCCTCTCAAACACTTCAGTCACTCACACGAGACTAAAACAACCAAGGCCATGTTGTCTGTTACTGGGTTTCAGCAAAATAAAACAAAATATAAAGTTTAAACCTTCTCCAAGCTATATATAAGAAACAAACCATAAAGGAGGAGTGGGGGGGGTGAAACAGAAACAGGCAGTCAGTCGGATACTAAACTAAAATTCTTAAAAAAAACAAATGTTTTAGTTCAAAAAAATAGTTTTATTATAAACAAAAATTGTCAACAGCAATTCAAACAACGAGGAAACATTTGAACAAGCGAAATTATTTGATTTATAACATGAGACGAGGCTTTTTAAGGTGGTAATTAACAGATTTGGATGTTGAGTTTCTCATCTCACTCCACAAGAAAGCAACCAAGTGGTTCTTTAAGGCACCTCGCACGGGTCGCAAAACAAGTTTAAACTTGCAAAGAAGAATGAAAAAGGAAGTTCTGACTGTCTTATTTGTATTTGTATCTCTTTTCCTGGGCTTTCTGTGTTAGATGGACCCTGGAATTTAATAATAATGATCCATCTGGGAGAAAAATGGGACATTTTTTTAAAGATTTTGGCAAGAAATCTGTTTTATCGTCAAAAATTTGTCAAGAAAAGAAGGTTTTTTTCATGTTGTACAGCTTTATTCAATCGGGTTTTATTTTGAATTAGGATTTCTTTTTTAAATAGTTAATATTATAACTTAAGTTTCATAAAATTTTAATGTTGAGTTTTTGAGATATTATGATTATTTCCTACTATATTCTCAACATATTACTTTTGGGGGTAAAAATAATTTTTTTTTAACTTATTTTCTTGAATATTTACTTCTTGGTAAAAATTACAACTTTATGTTTGTTAGTAGAGCTTTTTCTTTAGTGTAGTACCTTAGTCTCAACATATTCTTTTTTAAATTGTAAAATTATGACTTTTTATTGAGATAGTTTCATTTTATTCTCTATATATTACAGATTAAAGACTATTTTGGGGCTATAGTGTGACTTTATTCATAATATATTGAGTTTATTCCAAACATACATTTTTTACTCATAAATATATGACTTCTTGCTTTAAATATTTTGGTTTCGTTCTTGAACCATCACAATCTTTCTTATCATCATATATAATATATATTTTAAATGTTGCACTGTTTGCTTTGCCCTGATGTTTGATAAAACCATTCATAAAACATGAAAAGCTCTTTCTGATATGGCTTCGCTTCCGATTCCGACGATTATCACGTCTTGCTAAAACTCGAGGTCCCAGCCGGACTCTTCATCCGGCGGAGGTTCTTCCACGTCCTCTGGGAAATAGTCAAAGTTGCTGTTGTCCAACGGTCCGTCCACCTGGTCGAAGAAAGAAAGATATTAGCGCTCTCTGTGTCTTGTTACTCACGGAGACGCTGGAGGGAGGAAACCCACCGTGGGCGTGAACGGGGAGGCGATGGTTCCCTGGCGGAGGCCGTCCCAGTTGAATCCTTCGAACCACCTGAAGGACAAAGACGAGACGCCGTGAATGCAGCGTTACCTCCTGCAGGAAACACTCACTGAGACTGAGACAAGCATCTTTACTGCCTCACTTGTGTTTCTGGATGTCCTTCACTCCGTTCTTCTGGTTCCCCAGCCTCTCTGAAGGGTTGTCCCTGAGAGAAACACACCAGGACCGGTACTGAGCCGCACAGAAGGAATAAATAACGTACATTTTATTTAATATCCGAGTCTGAACAGTGTTTTATTTTGAAAAATGACCGAATTCTCTCCGTTCCATCCGCCTCTGACTCACTCTGGATGCTAATATTAAACCCATGAGCTGCAGAATGAGTAAAAAACATCGTCTGTGGACAGTTTCTTTGGCTCAGTGAGGAGACAGAAGAAGAGCCTCTGACCACTAAGAGAAACAGAAAGCTGCATTTAACAGAAACACCAGGAGACCGACTTAAAATCTGGATTCATGGCGACAGGTGATTCCCACGCAGCAACACGCTCTGCAGAATATGCAGCGACCGGCTCTCCAACGAGGCCATGAAGCCTCAAAACTGCTTCAAACTCCCTGCAGCAAAAACAAGCCTTTGGAGGATTTAGGAAGAAAAAAACGGGAACAAGAAGCTCAGATTTATCGGCCACACCTTAAAGGCGGGGCCATGAAAATACTGTCTGACATTAAACCTGCCATAAAAGAAACCAGCCTTCTGTTTGACTGAATGTGCTCAGTGAAGTTGTGTTGACCTGCAGAGCCGCTTGATGAGGTTGGCAGCACTCTTCGTGATCTTCTTGGGGAACTCGATCATGTCGATGCCCCTCAGGATGATGTTGTAGGTCTTCATGGGATCAGAGCCTGAAAACGGAGGGCTGGAGAGCAGAAACCGTTTGTTGTTACAAGGAAAACGTTGGCTTAGTGCATTATGGGTAGTATGTGCAGGTGATCAGTCTGGTTTCTCTACTTGCCAAATTCATCTTTTTGCATGATCTGGTTCAACTTTTGCAAATGTTATTGCAATTTTTGCTAAGCGGAAATTCTGTCCTTGTTTTTCCAGATACTTCTGAGTCTCTAGACAAAGAACGTTTTACTTTGAAGTACCCTCTCTACTTGTTTTCATTCAAAATAATCTGGAGATATCAGATTTCAAGGCGTCCTCGTCACAGAAACATGCTGACATGAGTTAAACCTGAGACGTGTGCTGGTGTACCTCCCACTGAGCAGCTCAAAGACCAGTATTCCCAGAGACCAGCAGTCCGCCGAGCTGTCGTGTCCTTTGTTCAGGATGATCTCCGGGGCGACGTACTCCGGAGTCCCGCAGAAAGTCCACGTCTTCTTCCCCAGACCCACTTTCTTAGCAAAGCCAAAGTCCACCTGCACAAGAGGAACATCATGAGTGTTTTTTTAAATCACCCACGCTGTTCGATTTATCTTGGAAACGTGTTTCCACACCAGCTTGGCGTATCCTCGGTGGTCCAGGATGATGTTCTCAGGCTTGAGGTCTCTGAAGATGATCCCTCTGGAGTGCAGGAAGGCCAGAGCCTCGATGACGCAGCCGGTGTAGAAGCGAGTGGTGCCGTCGTCAAATGATCCCCTGCAGCAGAGACGGAGGCTGACGCTGAGGATTCACGGTCGCTAACGTTAAACAGACAAATACAGAAATATCCCGCACCTGTCCCGCAGCAGCGTCCACAGCTCTCCTCCCAGACAAACCTCCAGCAGCATGTAGAGGAACTTCGCATCTCGGAAAGTCCGGTACAACCTGCAGAGAGACAGCGTGACAGGATGATTCTCAAACTGTTGCATGAAAGTCACTAAAACGAGCTCCAAACATCGGGAAGTTTTGCATCGTTCCATGTGAGGAATAAAAGTTGTTTTCTGCAGCAACTCTTGCTAAGAAACGGATCCAAAACTGGTGTTATAGGTGGAGGAAGTTTGTTTTATTTTGTGTCATATTGTTGACATCATTTTTCGTTTTTTCGTTGGTCTTGTTAGCCACGATAGCCCCGCCCCCAGCCCCCGACGTAAGCGGGTCGCGGTTCAAGACCCGCAAAGAGTCGGAGCCGCTGTGGAACCAGTTTTTCTGGCCATTCTGGTGGAAAAAGGGCTGTAATGAAGCAGCAGCGGGACCTGATGATGAAGGGGCTGTGAGCCTCCATCATGATGCGGCGCTCCGACAGGATGTGGCCCTGCTGGCTCGTGTCCATGACGTGACGCTTCTTCAGCACTTTGAGGGCAAACGAGCGGTTGGGATCGTTCTTCAGCTGCACCTGAACACAGACAGAGAGCAGCGTGTTTATACACCATCAGCTGCTGCAGAGAAGCTGCACGTGTTCACACTCACCAGCTCCACGCGGCTGAAGCCTCCCATCCCCAGAGTGCAGATGATGTTCAGGTCGCTCAGAGACACACTGGAGAAGAAATCCGCCTCCGCCTGCAGCCTGCACATCAAAATCCAGAAAATCAGCAGAAGAAAATGTGCATTTTGACCCAAACCTGCAGAAGAGTTAGTGACAGTTTGGAGATAACTGGAATTTTTCAGGGATTTTTCCAAATTTTTAAATTCAAAATGTGCAGACAATTTGTCAAGTCATTTTGTGTGGAACCACGACACTTTTCCAGGTCATCCAAGAGGTTTCTCTTTATTATTTTTTGTACTTTTTGTCCTAAAAATCTTACATAAAAATATAGAAATAAGTAAAAGGCAAAATGCAATAATAAATAAAAAATAAATAAAGGTCTAAAATCCTTTTAAAATAAATAAAATAAAAACATAATTCTTTAAAAAATATATATAAATAAATAAATAAATTCAAGACCTAAAAAATAAATAAAATTAAAACCTAATTAAGGTAAAAAATATCTTTAAAAATATAAAAAAAATAAATTCAAGACCTAAAAGAAAAACAAATAGTGAAAGCCTTTAAAAACCTCAAAACCTTTAAAAAATAACACAAAAAATAAATAAATTAAAGCTCCAGAATACTCAAGTAAACCCCTCCAAATGTGCTCAGTACTCAAGTAAATGTACTTAGTTACATTCATCTCTATGGAGCTTTGCTGCTGTTCCCCTTTTGTCCACTAGGTGTCCTCGGACCCTCACCTGTTCCCACCTTCCCTGCTCCGTCCTGCAGGATGTGATTCCCACTGAGCATCACTGGGAATCACTCACAACTCTTCATTTTAATCTGTTTATTAACAGTAAAAACACGGCTGTGGTCTGACTCACGGTTTATATAACCAGCTGAAGTGTTGGTGACCTTGTACAGCAGCTGTTATACAAACCTCTTCTCCCAGAACACAAACACTTAAACTCCGGCGAGGATTCCCGTGAACTCACTTGGCCGTGACCTCGTCGCTGTCGTACTGTTTGCTGTTGACGTCATCCAGGCCTCCAATCAGCTGCTTGAAGGACCTGGGACACAAAGATGTCTTTTAGGGGCTGCAGCGCCGCGTGGAAACTGATGTTCACGCTCACACAGAGACAGACTCTCACTCTCTGTCGATGACCAGACATGTGACGTCTCCCACGGCGGTGACGCTGGCGGTGCGCACGTCCTCCCTGCAGACGGCAGACAGACAGACGGGAGAGTTTAACTGGAGAACACAACTGAATTAGCTTTTTATTTACAGTCCTTAAAATACCAAAATAAATAAAAAACAATAAGGTCTAAAAACTTTAAAAATACATTTTAAAGAAAACAGAATGACCTGAATTTAATTAAAGACCTAAAAAAAACTTTTAAATAAATAAATAACTTAAGAACCTAGAAATAGAAATTCATAAAAATTATAATAATAAATAAAACAAATAATAAGACCTTAAAAAACTTACTAAAAAGACAAAATACTATAATAAATAGAAACAATAAGGTCTTAAAACTTTTTTTAAATAAATGATAAAAAAAAAACCAGAATGACCTAAAAACAATGAAATATCTAAAAAAAATAATTAAAGACCTAAAAAAAACATTCAAATAAATAAATAAATAACGTAAGAACCTAAACGTCTGCTAAGAAATATAGAAATGAATTAAAGTAATCTAAATCTAATAAATCTAAAAACATGTGACTGTGTGTTTCACCCTTTCAGCGCCTGCTCCCCGAACCAGTCTCCCTTGGACAGCGTCTTCACCTCCACCTGCTCGTCTCCAGGTGAGCTCTGCTGCGACACCTTCACCTGTCCACAGCACAGCAGCTTTTATTCCCCTGTTCTCTCTCTGAAAGCTCAAAGATCACATTATCCTCTCCACACAGAGTCCATCTGTCTCCTGTCTTTATGAGAAAAAAGTCATAACAGTCGAAATTATGAGATAAAATGTTGAAATCATGAGACAAAAAAGTCATAATTGTTAGATTTAAAAGTCGAAAATTATGAGATAAAAAGTCATAATTGTGAGATAAAAAGACATCAGAAATGCTGATGTGTACAAAGTCTGAATTCATGCTTTGTCAGGTCTGTCTCCAAGAACACAAGAACACTGCTGTTAAAACGTCTGTTTTCTGAATGGAGTCTGGTGCAGCAGAGCTACTCTGACTGCCAAATGTTTTATAAATGAGATAATGAGCCTCGGAGATGCAGTTTGTTCAGAATAGATTATTTCATCTTGTCTTGGAGTATTTTAGGTCATAATTCAGACAGAATGAGGAGCTCAACGAGGAAAAATTGGCTGTGTGAACCCCCAAAAAATGTGATTTAATGTGGAAAAAACAGATCAAAATGATGCAGAAATAACTGCAACATGATGCTGATGTGTAAAAAGTCTGAATTGATGCTTTGTCAGGTCTGTCTGCAAGAATATAAGGAAACTACTGTTAAAACGACTGTTTTCTGAATGGAGTCTGGTTCCCGTGACCTTTCCATGACTGAATGGAGCCCTGGCTGTTTTTCCTGCCCCGTTCCCTGAGTGATCCTTATTGTTGGGAGGCCAGACTCTGATAACTGGCCTCTCTTCACCTCCTAACGAGTCCTTCATTCACCTGTCATGCGTCTTCCTCACCTGTCCTTCGCTGATGATGAAGAATGTGTCTCCGGTGGCTCCCTGCCGGATAATGTAATCACAGTCGCTGTAATGAGTCTGAGAGAGGGCAGAGGAGGCTGTGAATCACGGCTGCACCTCACATTACTGCACACAGCTTCGTATCCGTCAGACGGAAGAACAGATGGCAGAAACAGATACTGTGCTGAGCTTATTATAGCAGAAGTGTTTCTGAAAAATCGTCACCTCCTCCAAAACATCAGCCAGCTTGCTGAGGATGTCCTCAGGTAGAGCCTGGAAGGACGGGACGCTGGGAGAGTTCAGAGCGAGATGTGAGTCATTCTCATGTGGAGAGCGCTTCAAACGTGCACGTGTGTGAACGCTACCTGCGGAGGAAGTCGGTGTACTGCGAGTGTTTGATGAGGCCGGTCCGCATCATGATGGTCTGGAAGCCCTGACGGTCGATCGCCCAGAGCTTGATGTCGGTCAGAGCTGCAGATAAAAAGTCACAATTATCAGATAAAACAGTCGAAATTATGTAAACCGCCTCTCCTGTCCTCTCCTCTGGGCTCTGTGTAAACAGCCTCTCCTGTCCTCTCCTCTGGGCTCTGTGTAAACAGCATAAATGGACTTTTATGCAGTTTTAAGACACGTTTTTTTACAATCTTGGTGGTTTTTGAGTGGAAAAAGGATTCGATTCATCAGAGAAACTGCAGGAACGTCAGCAGCAGCTAACAGGATTTCCTGTGAAAACAGATTTGAACGTGATGCTGCTTTATTCAGTGTTTTCACTGCTTTAATCAGCAGCTGTCAGGATGAAGCTCTCAGGGAAACCTAACGGAGAAACTGAGTCTTCATATGGAAGCTCGTCTCTCCAGTTAGAGCACGGAAAACTCTACTTCTTTTCTTTTCTTTTTTTGTCTGTATTAGGTCGAAATTATGAGATAAAAAGTCGAAATTATGAGATAAAATGTCAAAATTTTTAAATTATATATTATAGTTATGACATAGACTTAATTATGACTGATTATCTCATAATTTAGACTTTTTATCTCATAATTTTGAATTCTATATCTCATGATTTCGATATTTAATCTCATAAGAGTTCTTTCCTGTAAATGCGTAAGTTTTTTTTTTTTTACATTATTTTCCATTAATTTTGACATTTTTTAAACCATAAATTGATAAATTTTTTCTCACATGTGTCCGATTTTTCCTGAAAATTTGTACATAATTTACCGTAAATCTTGACATTTTTTATCTGTGAATTAATAATTCTTTTCTCAAAAAGTTTGAGATATTTCTTGTAAATTTGTACGTCTTTTCCAGTAAATTTTGACACTTTTTAAACCATAGATTAATTAAAGAAAATTCTCACAAATGTGTCTGATTTTTCCTGAAAATGTGTTAAACATAATTTACCGTAAATGTTGACATTTTTTAACGATAAATTGATACATTTTTTCTCAAAATTTGGACGTTTTTACATGTAAATTAGCGAGTTTTCCTTGTTTCGTTTCTGGTGTGTGACTTTATCTCAGAATATTAAAGTGTTACGAGGAGAAACTAGAAGTGGACTTTCTCATTGTTCTGCTGTGTGACAGAGATCGGCTCATTTCCTTTATTAAAGTCTTTCTGTTTCTCTTTCTTTCTTTCTCTCTGACGACAGTGAAGCAGCTCAAGGACGCCGACTGAGAGCAGACGGAGCGAAAGGTGAGATCAGAAACTAGTTTACAGATAAACGGATGTAAAGAGCTCAGAGACAAATTCCTGTCAGAGATGCCAGGAAAACGTTTTATCCGTCAGGGTTTAGGCGTCCCTCCAGAACATCAAAGTGACACACACACACACACACACACACACACAGAAGCGGGTTCGACACGGCGTTTAGAGCCGATCCGTCACCTGCAGCAGACTGTCAGCAGGAAACACGGATTGGAAATGAAGAGTGTAAACAAGCAGCAGCACCGAGGTGACGAGTCTAAGCAGGAAGATTTACTCTTAAAGTTCAGTAAATGTTGAATTGATTGAATTGATTTAGGAGGATTTAACGCCGACTCAGCCGGATTATCTGCTAATGTGAATCTGTTTATCAAACATCTCTGATATTTAGGACTTAACGTTGGATCCAGTGGATACACAAGACACAAATTTACCAAAAAGACGTAAAATGACCCAAAAAAGATGTAAATTTACCAACAACAGACACAAAAAGAACAAAGAAAGATAGAAAATTACCAGAAAAAAGACACAAAATTACCGAAAAAGACACAAAATTACCGTTACTGGAAATAACTCATAAATTTGAGTTATTTTCAGTAAATTTGTACATTTTTTCCAGTAAATAAGTGAGAAAATCTGCTGTTTTTTTCTCATAAATTTGTGAGTTCTTTCCCATTAATTAGAATTTTTTTTAAATATTATTTACCATTAATTTAGACATTTTTTAAACCATAAATTAATACATTTTTTTCTCACAAATTTGTCGATTTTTTCCTGAAAATATTTACATTATTTACCGTAAATTTTTTAAAGAATGTCAAATTCTTTAACCATAAATTAATCTTTTTTTTCCCTCACTAATGTGAGTTATTTCCAGTAAATTTGTGCGTTTTTTCCAGTAAATCAGTGAGACAATGAGCAGTTTTTTGTGAGTGTTTTTGTGAGACCGTCCGTTTGTAAAGCTGAAGCCGTTTATTCATCCGAGCGACTCTGTGCAGCCGCGTTGGTGCTCGACCTTCACTTTCCATCCGCTGCCTCATGAATAAATGTGTTCATGCAGCTTCACTTCTCTCAGCGTGTGTGTGTGTGTGTGTTTACCTGTCACGGTGGCTGTGCGTGTGCAGTTGTACAGGATGGCCAGTTCCCCGAACACTCTCCCCGGGCCGATGGTGCAAACCTTCTTCCCCTGCTTGCTGACCTCCACCAGCCCCTCTGAGGACCAGAGTCAGTCAGTCAATGTTCATGTCTGGGTTTGATTTGTTTTAGTGTCCAAAACAACAAGAATAAAGCTGCACAACGACTTCACTTTTGCATTTACACACATTTATTTCACTTTCTAACGAAACCAGATGAAACTTTAATCTTTTTTTGGTCCCTAAACTTAACGAAACGTTCAGTAAAATGTAATTAAACAGAAGTTGCTCATTACGCCCGTTAGATCACGTGAGAAAGGAAAATTCACTAAAATTATTAAAAATAATAATACAAATAATT
>CAFUXE010000712.1:115478-130496 GCA_903364295.1 Serranus cabrilla
TATTGGTAAACCTGCAGAGATTCTGCTGAGTCAGCAAAGCTGCACGACTCATTACTGTCGGACTCTGCAGACGTTTTAACATTCATCCAAGTTTGGCATTTTCAGAATTCAAACACAAACAAAAGTAAATATTTAACAAGGTGGAAAAACTATAAGAGGGAAAAAAGGTAACAAATAATAAAAAATAAAAAAACTTTAAACAGGAAAATAAAAACTAAGGAAAAAAAGAATCATGGAAAAAAAACTTTTAACGGGGGAAAAAATTCAAATTAAAAAAAAAGGATTAAATGTAAAAAAAGAATTAAATGTAAAAAGTTTAACAGGAAAAAAATATTTACATTGAAAAAAAAATTAAATGGGAAAAAAAATTAAATGAAAAAAAAAAACATTAAATTGGGAAAAAATTAAATGGGAAAAAACAACTTTAACAGGAAAAAAACTGTGATATGGTGAAATATATTTAGTCTAAAAACAGAACTAGATTTTCTCATGTTGTGACGTTTGTTACCAACATTTAAAATTCTGAAAGTGCGTTTGTGTGTGTGTGTGTGTGTGTGTTTCCTCACCGATCACCGAGTTGACGTTCTTGGACGTGTTCTTTCCGAAGGCGCAGATGCAGGCGCACTCAGCCGGCACGGTGAAGCTCGCCAGCGACCACTGACTGTCCACGTACTGTCCAATCACAGGGCCCACCTTCCCCACACGGGCCAGCCTGACACACACACACACACACACACAGGTTAGACCCCGCCCACCCGCGGCGCTGCAGCACCGTGCGCGGCGGCGGTAACTCACGCCGAGCGCCGGTTCAGTTTGGTGTCTTTCAGCGCGAAGATGTGGACGGTTCCTTTGTCGCTGGAGGCGCAAAGGAAGGACGAGTCGTGGCTGAAGTTGATGCTGGAAAACAAACACAAACTGTTACTTCCTGATTTAAATGTCCTTCAGAATAAAAGCCTAAAAGGTTTAAAGTCGAAAATCTATTGAAGATACAAAATAATAACTGAAAACATGTTAAAATCTTAAAGTTTTTCACCTCCTCTGTGTCCAATAATGTTTCATGACTTTGAGCTAATTAGCATAATTAGTCAGATAAAAGTCCATTAAACCAGCAGAATAAAGTAATAAAAAAAGCAGCCTGGTCGGTGTTTTTCAGTTTTAAACGTCCTGTAAGTGGTGCTGTTTCCCTGCTGCTTGCTGCTGTTCATTACACATAAAAACAGTTTAAACTCGACTCTGTGCCGGTGAACTGGGATTAAACGTGTGTACCAGTAGAGCGTGGCCGGGTCGGTGCCTCTGCGCAGCTCCACCAGTTTGTCTCTGGTGGTCGTGTCGAACAGTCGGATCAGCGTTCCTTTACGAGACGCCGAAGCCGCCACGCTGCCCGGCTGGTTCAGCGCCACGCAGGCGATCTCGCTCTGGTGGGCGTTGATGGTGAAGGGCGCCGAGGACGTGCCGGGCTTCGTGTTGGACAGATCCTGCAGAGAAACGGGCTTTAGAATCTCAGTCTGCAGCTGAACCTGCTTCAGATGTTTGTGTGTTTGTGACGTACGACGAGCTGCAGGCTGCCGCACTTATGACCCGGAAACACCAGCAGCTGTTTCTCCAAACTGGGACACAAATCACACAAACCTGCAACAAAGAGATTCTTAAAAAATGCTGCAATCCAAGATAAAAACGTCCAGAACGAGAGTTTTTTTACCTTTGGGGTTATCTCGGGTGTCGAACTCAAACAGTTTGACCGGATTGTCTGGAAAACTGTAAACGTAGATCCTGTTCTTCAGCACGATGATGATCCTGGAGAACAAACAGTCGGATTTATGATTCTGTGTGTTTCACGTGGCTGCACACACACAGACACACACACACACACACAGGGAGCCGTTCACTCACTTGTCGTGCCTCATGCGAACAGCCAGGACCGGCTTGGTGAAGGTGAACTCCAGCACCAGTTTGTCTTTGGGGTCCCGAGACTCTCGAGCGTCGTCCCAGACCAGGACTGGAATCAAACCACAGAATACCATTTTTTAAAATGTGTATTTGTTCTAAAACGTTCCTGATAACGTGACAGCGAGCAGCTGAAACTCACCGGAGATCTCTGAGAATTTGGGGTTGACTCCGCCTCCGACGACGGCCAGCAGGTTGGAGCGATGCAGCATGGAGCAGGAGGCCACGCTGCCCACCTGCTCGTGGTCTAAAACACACAGAGAGACAGATTATAGACTTTAAAAACATAATTAGATGGAACATGACCATAAAAAGATGCTAAATTACCCAAAATAGATTAAGAATGACCACAAAGAGATGCAAAATGTCTTAAAATAGATCACAAATAGATTTAAATTGACCTTTCTCGCTTAAATATCATCATCATAGAAACTTAAAAACAAATAATTAGATGTAAAGTGACCACAGAAAGATGCAAAATGGACATAAAAAGATACAAAATAACCCAGAATAGATTTTAAAAGACCACAACGAGATGCAAAATGACCAATAATAGATTAAAGATCTAAAACTAGATAAAAAATGACCTAAAATAGATAAAAAAAGACCATTCAAAGATGCAAAATGACCCATTATAGATTAAAAATGACCTTTCTCGCTTAAAAAACACTGTTTATCATAGAAAGGAACTTAAAAAACCAACAGAGGAAAATGTCAAAAGAGCAACAAAACTGTAAAAAAAAAAAAAAAACATGGCCAAAAAAGATACAAAACTTACCCAAAATAGACTCAGAATGACCATTAAGAGATGCAAAATGTCTAAAACTAGATAAAAAATGACCCTTCTTGCCAAAAAAACACTGTTTATCATAGAAATAAACTTAAAAACCAACATGATCGTATGAAGAGAACAGAGAGCAACAAAAAATAAAAAAAATGACCAAAAACAGACGTCACATGTCTAAAAATAGAACAAAGTGTCCACACAGAGATGCAGAAGTTTCCCATATGTTCATGTGTTAATGAATCACAGCCCCTCTGATATAAATACATCGTGGACTCACCCAGGTGTCCTTTCTCCATCAGAGGCTCCACGTTGTAAATCCTGACGCCTGTTTCCATCGCGCAGCAGAAACAACCTGACAGGAAACAGAAAGACGAGACACTGAGATAAACTCCCCCACAGTTAACACGAGGGATTATAAAGTCTTACAACAATCATATAAAGTAAGAGAAGCTGCAGCGACATTTTCATGATTTTACTTTTACTGAATAAACTATTTCAAAGTATTATATTCAAACAGTAAGTTTCAGATCTTTTCCTTTTATAAAAGTTAGTAAAAAAGTAAATAAAAACATCAGAAAATGCACGTTAAGTATCAAAAGTTCTCATTATGCAGATTGTTTTATACATCGCTAATATATTATTAGATTATTGTTGCAGTTTTGTAAATATGGGGCTAATTTTAACTACTTTATATACTGTTATTAGGTTTAATGTATAAAAATGAAAAAACAAAAAAGTAGAGGAGTAGAAGTATAAAGTTACTTAAAGTGTAAATAAAGTAAAAGTCAAATTGGACTTGAGAAAATTTACTTTTTTTTGTAATTTTACAGGTTTTAGTACTTTTACTGCAGTAAAGTATCCGAGTACTTCTGCCACACTGACACATGATAATATTTAATAATATTTGATGATATGAGTTATTATTCGTTTATTTTTATTAGCCCGTTAGCCGTTAGCTCACTCTGGTCCTGGTTGAACTGCAGGCTGTTGACTCCTCTCTGCTGAGCCATGGCGGACACACTCCCGTTACCGTGAGCTTTCCGGTGAACTACAGCTCGTGCTGGACCCGCAGGACGACCTGAGACAGAGGACACAAACAACACGCAGCTTTTAAACCGAACAAACATCTTTTATTCTCCTCTGAACGGCTCCGGATGACGGCGGAGCACCGTTAGCATGCTAGCTAGCTAGCACACATTAGCATCGGATAAAAGCGTAAAAACGCGGCTCGTGTTCATATTTAACTGCGACAGTGTGAAAAATGTAAAGTCTCACCATGAACACACAGAGTGGACGCGACTCGGAGGGTTTAAAACGCGGTAAACACGAGAAAAACAGCGAGAAAACAACAACAACAGAGATGAGGCAAGACGGCGATTTGTTTTTGTTTTTCAACTGTGACGTAGGCGACACGTGCTTCCGGTTTTCTTCCGCTTCCGGGTTTTTAAAAAGACAACAAACTTTTCTACAATTTTAATGAAACAAAATATAAAATACTGTGAAATGTGAATTAATACACACGTAAGAACGAAAATTTTGAATAATAACTTTAATTTATTAGTTACCCCACTCCACATACAGACTTTTAAAGTATTTTTAAAAAATATGTTCAAGCTATTCACCAAAAATATTTAATATATATATTCAGACTTTTGACATAAAATATGTTTTTAAATATGTTCAAGCTTCTCACCTAAAATATAAAAAATATGTCAAGTTTCTCACCTAAATATATGAGAAAATAAAAATATTAAATGAATAAACACATTAATAATTAATAAAATTAAAATGAGGATACACAACTGAATGTTTATTTGTAATTTATTATTCAAATATTTTAAATTTTCCAACACTTTGAAAAGCTGATGACATTCTGTTCATTAAAACGTTTTTTCTACATAAAAACAAAAAAAAAATTGATGAAATGTGAATAAAAATCATGTTAAAAAATTAAATTATAAGAAATAAATTACAGGAAAATTATTTATATATTTTTTAATTTATAGATGTCCCACCAATGTTTTAATATTGAATCTTCTCGCCTCTCACAAAGTTATATTTTACAGAAAAGCAACAGGAATGAGAAATAAAATGTCCTAATTATAAATGATCTTTCTCAGATTGTTGTTATTATGCAGAAGATGTGATATTAGAGATGCACAACTGATATATTTTATATATTGCAGTGAAATAAAAGGACACAGTGAGTTTTCTTCTTCACTCAAACTGATTTCCTCGCAGAGACTCGCTGTAATAATCCGATGGGAACATTTATCCTGCAGAGACTCTGTGGGAGGTGAAGAATTTAAGCAGAACATCTCCATCATTTTAATGCGTCCAAATGGGACGTGTCCGACACTTTCACAGACTGCTGCTGGAGCTCCAGTAAAAGCTCTCCTACCTGCTGTAAAACGCCCAATAAAACGTCCTCTGGTTATATATGGAAGTTTCATTCCAACTGATGAGCATCAGAGTGTGTAAAGGATCTCTGGCTCGAGTCCAGACCGTAAAAAGTGCATTAAATCAGAGGACACGGAACAAACGGACTCAGTGTGTCGGACAGACAGTCTGCGGGAGGTTTAGACACGCAGAGACGAGTTAAACTTTAACACAGGAAGCCGCGGCGACTCTGTGACCGAGCGACTTAACGTTTCACATCATTCTGCGTCATCGAGGAGCTGCAGAGACGAGAAGAGTCCAGAGTTTACAAACTTCATGTTAACATGAAGAAATAACCGGGATAAAAATATTATTATTATTATTATTATTATTATAAGTAGTACTAGACTTGATGGCATCCCTTTCTTATTTTTTATTTTATTATTTGTTTATTGTATTAATATTTTTCTCTTCCTCTTTTTCCTACTTAAATGTATTTTATTATTATTATTATTATTATTATCAGTAGTAGCACTGATTGCGTCCCTTTCTTATTTTTTATTTTCTTATTTATTTATTTTCCTAATATTTTTCTCTCCCTCTTTTTTCTACTTTATTTTATTATTGTTCTAATTATTGTTTTTGTTATTAGTAGTAGCATTGGAGCACTTTTTAATTAATCAATTTTATTTATTTTTTAGGTATTTTTATCTCTCAGTATTACTATTATCATTATTATTGTTATTATTAATATTATCATTCATTCATCATCATTCATCATTATTATTGTTTAGTAGCCTTAATGACATTTTTTATTATTTATTTACTTATTTTCTCTCTTTTTTTGTACTTAAATTCATATAATAATAATAATTATTATTATTATAATAGTTGTATCTTTGTGGCATCCCTTTTTAATTTTCTTTAATTTAAAAATGTATTTTTTACTATTTATTTGTTTATTTTTCTCTCTATTTTTGGACTCCTAACTTAATTCTTGCAATAAAAATATAATTAAGAAACACGGTTTAATAATGACAGACTGAGTGAGTGGAGGCATGAAACACCCGTTAATCTTTGATTTAATCCCCTCAAACGCAGCGTCTTTATAAGGCTGATTTACGGCTGATTTAATCCAAAGTGTGGAGCTTTGCTGTCGGACTGAGAGTCTGAATGATTTATTCATTTATGGGTCATAATTGGACTGTTAGAGCTGTTACGGCTCCGGCCTGCAGGACGCTCGTGGGATGTGCCCTGACACCTGTAATTACAGCGCGCTGCTGGGAGAGATTAAAAATGTCTCTGTTCATGGGAATATCACAGCGTAATATATATATATATATATATGCTGCTTTTAAATCCCTCAGCTGTCCAGCTCTCCAAACTGTCCCACGTACGTCAGACTAACGTCTGAGCTCGACCACTGAACACTGAAAAAGCTGCAAAATCACTACAAGTGCACACAATATTTAGAGTATTTTAACAGCTTTACTTTGCTGTAATTAGCTGATATCTATGTTCTGTTCAAACCCACCAGACTCCATTGAGAAAATCAGCGATTTAACCTCCCAGAACACAGGAGTTGCTGGTAAAACCGCTGCTTTTATTTCTTTGTTTATTTGTGTTTTTGTGTGACTTTAGTGTTTTAAGGATTAGTTCAGATTCTTCAAAAACACACAAAAACCTAAACTAACGATGCGATCGAGGCAGCGGTTGACCCGCCCACGCCTGTGTTCGGCGAGGTTAAATTATTGTTTTTCTCAAGAAGGCGCAGATAAAAGACGAAATTTTAATCAATCATTTATTTTTTTTTAGGTGGAAAAAATCTATTTTGTAAAAGAAAAACTGTAGAAATACTGTAATAAAAAGAGGAATACATCAAAAATAAATACCCTAATTATTAAAAAATGATTAAAAAAGAATAATTAATAAATTATTATTTATTTCTAAAGAAATAAGTGAATAAAACTGCGTGGAAGAAAAAAGTAATATAAATATTTTTTATCAGTTGTCATATGAATTTATTTCTGCATATATTGATTTATTTCACATTAAATATTCTTAAAATAAATATTTTAAATTATATATTTATTTTTATTTTGGTTGGCTTAGTAATTAAAAATATAATTTTACATTGTGTAATTTGTCTTTATATGTCCAGATTTATTTTCAGATGTCTCCTTAAATATTCTGTTAATGTTTTATATTCTTTATAATGTTAATGAAGACAGATGAAAAATGACGTCGCATTTATTCTGGTTACTTTAATTAGTCTCACCAGACGTTTTTTTAGTGTTAATCCTGTTTGTTAATCAGTGCTGATGAATGTTTGCTGCCTCCTGTAATAAACCAGCAGCAGCTTTAATGTCTCAGTGGTTTTAGCTTTGTTTGCATCCGTCCGTGTTTCTCTCTTCGTGGACGTCGGCTGGTAATTAATGTTCCGCGTGCGTCTCTAATTGCTCTAAATGCTGCGTGTGCAGTTTGTGGAAGTCTCCAAACTTCGTCTGTGGACACAAAAACACCACGAACGAGCAGAAACGAGCTGCTGAGTCGGCACCAACGAGCTGACGGAGAAAAGAACGGGTCTTTAAACACATCACGTCACTGAGGTGTCAGGGAGAAACCGCACACCTGCACCAGCATTCAGTGGGAAATGTGTCACTTTTGGTTGTTTTTTAGCTAATTTTACATATTTTTATGCTACTGTTTTGGTAAGTTTGTCTATTTTTTGGGTAATTTTTTGTCTTTTTCTGTTAATTTTACATATTTTTGGTTAATTTGTCTTTTTTTGCTTCATTTCGTGTCTTTTTTTTGGTAATTTTACGTATTTTTTGTTCATTTTGTGTCTTTTTGTTCATTATTGTTGTACTCTTTGGTCATTTTTTGTCATTTTGTGTCCTTTTTTATATAATTTTCCTTTTTTTTTTGGTTCTTTTGTATCTCTTTCGGTAAGTTTGTCAATTTTTCTGGTCTTTTTGTGTCTTTTTTTGGTAAATCAGTGTTTTTCCTTGGTCTATTTGTGTCATTTTTGGCTAAATTTTGCATCTTTTCTGTGATTTTACGTCATCTTTTTGGTAATTTTGTGTCTTTTTGCTGGTAATTTAGTATCTTTGTTCTTTTTGTGTCTGTTTTTGGTAAATTGACATCATTTTTGGGTAATTTTACGTCTTTTTAGTAAATTTGAAGACGCCAGTTAACAGGGTCACTCAGTCTGACGATTTTATGCAAATTGTTCCTGCAGAGTCTGAAAAACAAGTCAGAAAACCTGCAGCAACATCATGAGACACCAACGCTGCTCTGACACTCTAAGTTGAGTTTTTTTTTTTGCTCTTTTGTGCCTTTTTTGTTACTTTTTTTTGTAATTTCTTATCTGTTTTGATGATTTAATGACTGTTTTTTCGTCGTTTTGCGTCTTTTTTTGTGGTCATTTTACGTCTTTTTGGTCAATTTGTGTCTTTCTTTGGTGATTTGCCACCAAGCTTCCACCAAATAAAAAGCCACTATAACCGGATAAGTCGGAACAAAGACACGTTTTGGTGTCGTGGCGTCTCAGAGCTGCAGGAAACGAAGCTGCTGCTCGGTGTCTGTTTGTTTCTGCTTCCTGAAGTCTGAATCTCACAGGAAGATAAATGCAGCAGAGTTCACTCGCTGAGGATCCTGTTGGCACCAACACACAGATGTTAGTCACACACACCTCAGAAGAACCTGAGGAGTCGGAGTCGTTTTTTTGGGAATCCGAGCTGCGGCACAAAGTGTTCTGCACGCTTTGTTGGAGATCAGCATTAACGTCTGGCTGCCAATTCAATTAGGAAGACGAACCCTTCGGGGACGCGGCTAATTGCTTGGACAGGCTGATGATGAAAGCGATCCATTCCTGTGATGAGTCTCCAAAACAAACGAACTGTGAGCAATAATAATAAGACGTGTGTGTGTGTGTGTGTGTGTGCAGGCAGCAGGCACGCTGCCCAGATTAATTGAGTTATTTGCTAAAAAATCAAAGTGGAAGCAAAGTTTGGAACGTATATATTTAGCCAGAACAAACTGTGTGAAGGACAAACAAAAGGAAACATTTAGAGAGAAAGAAGTCCTAAAGATTCAAGGATCAACAGGTGGAAACAGTCAGTAAAACATCTATTATAGTGATGCATTAATGGCTGCAGGATTAGTATAAATATAATTAAAAATATGAAGATTAGAACGTGACGACCTGCAAGAAACAAAACTGCTGTTAATGATTCAAACCGACATTTTTCAAGCTCACAACAAGGTTTTTTTTGGCACTTTTAGCTGTGTTTCTCATTCCACGGATGCACAATCTTTACAAGTTATTCCTCGCTGTAAAGGCGACTAATCAGGCCGTCCAACGATATAAAACACAACACTTTTTGTTGAATTTAAGCTCTGAAAAAAGCTGCTGGTTTAGACTTGGATCAGACGTCATTAGAAGTCTAAAGTCGTGTTATTTGTGGTGAAACTGAGCTGATTATTAAACATTTGAACCCGTTTAAACCTGTTATTTATAAAGTGAAACACCGACTGAGCTGCAGTTCCACATTCCACCACTAGGCGTCTCACCAGCTGCTCCTGAGTGAAACATAACGAGACGGAGTCGGTGTTCGTCTTTAAACTCTCTGTTTCTCCAGTAAAATCCTGAATTTTAACCTTAATATCGTCGTTTTATTCTGTCAGCGTCTTCCTGCTGTTTTTCTCTCGTCCTCTGCTTCTTTTTTCTCATCTTCTCTCTGTCGAGCCGCTGACAGTTTTCTTTGTTCTGTCAAAGGTTGGAGAGGAAATTGCCTGTGATTACTATAAGCGCCGACATACAGCAGCAGAAAGTCTATTCATGTCCTTTTTGATTTGTTCTTCCCGTCACAGCGTGATGGAAAAACAGTCGATCAGCGGGTTGTTTTATTCAGTCCGTATATATTCCATAGAATAATGATAAAAGAATACATACAAATAAAAAATAGATACATTCTGAAAAATGTCTACAATCATTAAAAGGGACAATAAATAAATAAATAAATAAATAAAAAAATAAATGACATTTTATTTAATAAGAATTAGTAATAAAAAGAACATCACACACACTGATTGTGACAGTGATTCAAAGTGGTGAAAAAAAGCTTTTTACCGTAGAAAGAAACCGTAAAAACAGGCATTAATGTCAGAGTTCCAACGGTCCTTGAATGCATCATCAGTTACGAAAGTGAAAACATGGAAATTTGCTGAAATTTTGAGGTTTTTTAATGTAAATTTTGACTTTATTTACCCTAAATTTTGAGATTTTTTTAACCCATTAATGACAGATTTCGACCCCCCATAAATTTGTGAGTTTTTTCCGGTAAACTGTGACATTATTTACCGTAAATGTTGACATTTTTTAAGGTAAATTAAGGTTTTTTTCTCATAAATATGTGAGTTTTTTCTCAGAATATTGCCCTTTATGTATAAATCCCATTTGATTCACATTTTTAAACAATAATTTATCAGAGAAATCGTGACTGTGCTGATTCCACAGAGATTTGTACAGATTTTATCCAGAAAAGCTCCTTTTCCTTGAGGACACGTCAGCAGGATATTGTTGCTTTCTGAGCCGCAGCTGCTCGGGATGAAGGAGGAACAATCGGAGATGAAGCTGTGGTGTAAAATATCAGCAGACAATCTTATTACACCTCTAAGCAGCCATGATATCATCCTCATTAACCTCCCGATCGGGTTAATCGGATCTCGCTGCTCGCAGGATATCTGGAGCTTGTAATAAACGCTGTAACCCGGACGGTTCACGTTCATGTCAGTAATCGGCTGCGGTGGCGCCGAGCTCTGATCATCACCACAAATCAGGTTTATTTTAAAGATACATGTATTTTCACTCAGTGCAGGAAACATCACGGAGCTCACGGACTTTGAGCCCCTCACGGCCTAAACTGCCCTCATATATTATATTATATATTATATTAAATATTTTTTAATATATATTCTTTTGCAGCTGCTACTCTGAAGACACATTCGCCTACTTTTAAAAATGTATACTATAAATTCTATTTATTTTTTCAGAAATGACACACATACAAAAAAGCAGTAAATATATTTAATTAAATTTTGTGAATTTTAATAAAGTAAAAGATTTACATAAATTCTAAATTAAATTTATTTTTTCAGAAATAACACAAACAAAAAAAACAGTAAATACGTACATTAAATTTAATTTGCTGAAATGTAATAAAATTATAAATATATAAAAAATACAATAATAAATCAATAATTAATTAAAAATTCTACATACGCTGCTATTATTGTGCTTCTCCTATTATAGAAACAACATTATTATTATTATTATTATTATTGTTCAGCGTTACGTGACAGAGCGTGTGACTCACGCCGTCTGACAGACTCTGATTTGGGAAACAATGGCGTCCTCCCACTCGCTCCGCCGGCTGCTGGGAGACAGAAGACGGTCGCTCCGTCCCGTGAACACGCGCAGGTGACTCACCGAGCTGAAGGAAACGTACGGAGGCTCTGTGAGGCTCAGAGGGTTTCAAACAGATCTGCTGCTGATTTACATCCAGAAACGGGATTTTTAGAAAGAAAAAAATGAGAATAAAGAGACACAAAAGTACCAAAATGAGAGAATCTGGTTCCTGTCGTTCTAACTGTGTTATTGTGTTTGAGTCAGAGAGGAAAATGTAGAAAATAAGGAGCAAAAAATGCCCTTAAACGTCCTTCGAAGGTTCAGAATAAACTACAGACACGTCCAGGAAGTTTAAGTTAAACCCTGAAAGTTTTCTGTGCAGTGTGTGTGTGTTTGCAGTGTGTGTGTGTGTGCAGTGTGTGTGTGCAGCAGATTATCAGCGTGTGGACGTTTCCTCTGCATGTCCCTCTGATCCTGCTGATCCCTGTTGGCTCGGCCTTAAACGAGCTGACGGCCCGCAGAGCCGGTTATTAAATATATTTAACACCCGTTCACCAAGAAATACATCAAATGACCAAAAAAACAAACCCAAAAAAGACCAAAAATGAGAATAAGAGACATGAAAGTCCCAAAAAAGACATAAAATGATCCAAAAACATAATGAAATGAGCAAAAAACTATCAAAATGACTAAAAAAGAGACACAAAAGTACAAAAAAGACGTAAAATGACCCATAAAACTCTAAATGTCCAAAAATGAGAATAAAAGAGACACGAAAGTCCCAAAAAAGACATAAAGTGACCCAAAAACATAATGAAATGAGCAAAAAAAACCTCAAAATGACCTAAAAAGATGTGAAAAGACATCAAATGATGCAGAAAAAACCCACAAAATGACCCAAAAAGAGACACAAAAGTACTAAAAACACAAAAAATGACCCAAAAAAACTCAAAATGAGAATAAAAGAGACATGAAAGTCCCAAAAAAGACACAAAATGACCAAGACTATAATAAAACATTTAATGAAATAAAAGTCTGAGCGTAACCAGAACACGGCTGTTTTTCAAAGTAAAAGCCCCACAAAGTCACTTTATCCTGCTCCCGGCGTTCCCAGATTCCCAGCTCGCTCCTTTCTCTCACTGGGAATCTGGGATGGAAAAGGAACATTTGTTGCTCCCGTGACTTTCCTTTGCTTCCCCACAGAGAGAGAGAGAGTTATTTCACCTCCTGCAGAGGGAGGTGCAGCTCGCTCTGCTCCGATGGCGGCGGATGAGCGGCGAGCGTTCCCGGGATGAGGTGCTGAGTGAGTCGGGGAGCAGATTGAATCTCCTCCTCAGTGATTCTCTGCACGCTGACTCAGCGCGCTCTGTAATAAATGGACATTTCTCCTCATTTTTCACGTTTTTTCGCTCGTCTCACAGTCGCAGGAGGAGGATTTGCCTCCGACTCTTCCGGCTCTGCGGTCGGAAAACTTGGCCCTGAGTCTTCACAGGCAGCGGGAGGGAATTCTCCTGCAGATTTTTAATGATTTTACCTTTTTTTTTTTTCTTGTTGCATTTGAGGAAAAATCATGCAAATGAAAGGAGAAGATTGTGTCGTTTGCATAAAAAAACGTGGCCATTGCACGTTTCTGCAAACCACAGATAAGTTTGCAGCATTTTTGCAAAAAAGAAACTTTTATTTATCATTCTGATGTAAAAATATGAAGTTTATAGCTGCAAAAGTTCACCATCCTGCAGAGGGAGGGAGCTTATGAAGCAGGAGAACATTTTTTTGTTGCATTTAAGGACAAATCATGCAGCTAAAAACGTGGCCATTGCACGTTTCTGCAAACCAAAGAGACATTTGCAAACCAGCAGTTTGGGTGTCAAACCTTCAAGTGTTTTTAATATTTTCAGTGTTTAAAACAGCGGTTGTTGCATGTTTTCATGTAAAGGAAAATCATGCAAATGAAAGGAGAGGATTGTGTTTTTTGCATAAAAAAACGTGGCCATTGCACGTTTCTGCAAAACACAAAGAAGTTTGCAACATTGTTGCAAAAAAGAAAATAAAGGAGGTAGTACGTAACTTTTTATTTGTCATTCTGACGTAAAAATATGAAGTTTGTAGCTGCAAAAGTTCACCATCCTGCAGAGGGAGGGAGCTTATGAAGCATTTTTTGTTGCATTTAAGGAAAAATCCTGCAAATCAAAGAGACGTTTGCACCATTTTTGTTAAAAAGAAAGAATAAATGTAGTGATTCTGTAAATAAAAGGAGAAGATTGTGTCTTTTGCAGCCAAAAACGTGCCCATTGCACGTTTCTTCAGACTACGAGCACCGACTTAACTTCTTCTTTGTGACCTGAGAGAAGTTACTTTATTTCAGATGTGAACATTTCATATGTTCATGTGTAAAGTGGACTGAAACATTCTGTGTGTGGCTGCCGACGTGTTTCATGGCGTCAGCTGCTTCTCACCTGGAGCTCCGTGTGGTTCTCACTCCTCCGTCAGGTGACGAACCTGTGAGCTGCTGCTGCAGGCGTCTCACAGGCTGTTCATGGAGCTGCGACTTCACATTTCAGATATTAACACAACTGTGATTCCGTGAAAACTGTTTCAGACATGAACCAGCAGGCAGAGGAGCGTTGGGTTGGATTTCTGAGCTGTAAAAATGAAATCGTTTGAGTTTTGAAGCCAATTAAAAATCTTTATTTTCAGTAAAAACTGCCTATTAGAGCCAACTAACTATTTTTCCTCAAATAAACGACTTTACACGAGAAATTTCTGAAAGATATCTGACAGAAATAACTTTTTTCCCTTTTTGTTTTTGCAGAAACTGCAGAAACTGGAAGATGTTTCCCGCCAAACTGTGAGTTGTTTAGAAGTTTAATGCAACTAAATAATTAAAAAAAACAAGCTATTTGCATTAGAAATAATAATAAATGAAATATTACAAATATTTACTGACTCTGAAAAGATAAATGTTTCTAGTAAAAATAATTAATGCTGCATTTTATTTTATATTTGTTCTTCAATCAGAAACAAAAATCTCTGAAAGCTCAAATTTACTTTGATTTTTGTTGAATATTTTGTTGCATTAAGGGAAATGTAGGATCCAGTTTTACCTGCAGGAGAAACCAAACATCTGGATATTTCTGCAGGTTTTTTCTGTCATTTCTGCAGAAAACGTCAGTGGTCGTCACACGTTTTCATGTAAAGGAAAATCATACAAATGAAAGGAGAAGATTGTGTCGTTTGCAGCAAAAAACGTTTCTGCAAAACACAAAGACGTTTGCAGGCAGTTTATGTAGCTGGAAACATTCATCAGCAGCTTTTTGTAGTTTTTTCTGCAGGTTTTTTCTGTCATTTCTGCAGAAAACGTCACACACACACACTCATGCACACACACCTGCAGCTGCAGCTGAGCCTGATGTGCACGACGTAAACCTATAAAATCCGAGTCATGCCGCTCTGCAGAGATGTGAAGGACAATAAACGGCAGCAGGAAGTGGTGAGC
>CAFUXE010000712.1:140960-162285 GCA_903364295.1 Serranus cabrilla
TATTTAGATACTTCTGTATTTATTTATTCATTTATGTCATAATATAGAAAATAGGAATAATAAAGGTCTTTAAAGAGCATTATTGTTTGTTTTTATGATGTTTGTATATAATTATATCATCCTGTAAGTATTCAAATCCAAGAATTTACATGAAAGTTTTAGCATCAAAATGTAATTTTACCAACAAAAGTCTGATTTTTCCCCAAATGACAGAAAATTCCTTCAAAATTTGGTGGTGGAGACCAAAAATAGAGCAAAAAGAGACTCTAAGTGAATCATAATGTTGCTCTCTAACTGCTAAATTGTTAAAAAAAAATATAGATGTTTGAAAACATCAGAAAAAGACTCTCTTCTTCTGTACGTCTCCTTGTCTTCTTCGTGTTAACTGGAGTGTAATTAAACCTCCCGTTTCTCTCAGTCTGTTGATGTGAATCTTGCATTTTTAAATGCAATAAACAAAAACAGTGCAAACATTTGCATGTAAACACAGCGGGAGTAATTGGAGCTCAGCTAATGCTGCGCTGCCCCGGAGATGAACACAAGAGGCTGTTTAAAATGCTTTGAATAATGGCAAATACATCCATTGCAAACTTTATGACCGAGCTGCATCAATATGTAATCTGGCTGAATTATTCACAGCACTTTCCCTCCCAAGTCGTCGTGAGTTCACTCAGACGTAATGCACAGAATGTGCGACCTACACGCACACACAGAAGACAATTATTAATTGATAATTTACTGCAGCAAAAGTGATAATATCGCGCTGAAATACTTCAGTTTTTAAGAACCTGAAAGAAAAGAATGTGCAGTAAAAGTATTCAAAACTATTCACACCAGAGGGCAAATGTATAATTAAAGTTAAAGGCATGAATAAGAAATGAACTGGATAAGATAAAAACAAACATCATATAAAGAAATATAAGGGAAACATTTTGTATCATAAAAATTCATAGAAAACAGAGTTGGTCTTAATTGTCTTGTTTATTCTAAACATGTTGTTATTCGATTAATTCGCTCAGATTACATTTGGAAAGTCTAGTAAGATAAAATCCTACAGACTGGGTATTTTTTATCATCTTTCATAGGAATGAACAAAGCCCCGCCTCCACACTGGATCCAGTTCTTATACCTCAGGATGCATCTTTTTACTCAAATATATGACTAACTTACTTTAAACTACAGCACCGAGCTTCTTACGCCACCTAATTCACAGAGAAGGTGGATGAAATTTGTGGTGACTCCTGGTTCTGGTCTGACGGGCCTCAGAAACCCCTTTTTCTACCAACGTGATCAAAGTTCTGGTGCCTTTTTAGAACCTGTTTGCTTTTCCACAGGAGCCTCGTCTTTACGTCGCTGTAAACGCCTGAATATGTTTCTACAAAGCACCAACTTCAAGTATAATAACAACAACTTTGGGCTACATCAAGTCTCTGCAGATGTTGTTCTTGGCTTTGTCTCGATTGCTTTGGACTAAGATTAGGTTCTTATTAACACTGATTGTAAGATGTTAATGTTGGACTTTGTTTACATGTTTTTGTTGGTCTTGTCCCGCCCCCAGCCCCTGATGTAAGTGGTTCCTGGTTCGAGACCATCAAAGAGCTGCTTCAGTTTTTTTTGGCTGTTGAAAAACACGAGGAACTGGTTCAGGATTCTGCACTGGTTCCAAACCGGACATCGAACTGCCTTGGATAAAAAGGGGTATGTGTCTCCTCTACTGCTCTCTACTGCTTTGATTTTGTTTCCATAGTGAAGCTTTGAAAATGGTGTTCATAATGTTTCCGTTGGTCTTTTTGGTCATGATAATCCTGATGCTGATGTAAGCGTTTTTAAGAGTTGGTGCAGCTCTGGAACCAACTTTTCCTGGCTGAGAGTCGGTTCTTTGGTTGTCGAAAAACAGAGAGAACTGGTTCCAGATTCGGCCCCGGCTTTGAACTGACCTTGGATCTGCCCTGGTGGACGAGGGGTATTCGTCTCCTCCACGGACCACTGCTTTGATTTTGTTTCCATAGTGAAATTTAAAAATGGTGGTCAAGTTTTCATTGGTCTTGTTGGTCATGATAAACCCACCCTCGGTCCCTGATGTCACCATTTCTTGATTCAAGACCAGAAAATAGTCGGTGCAGCTCTGGAACCGGTTGTACTGGCTGAGAGACGCTTCTTTGGCAGTCGAAAAACACGAGGAACTGGTTCCAGATTCGGCACCGACTCCGTTCCGAACCTCAAGCTGCCCTGGTGGACAAAGGGTTTTTGTTTCCTCCACAGACCACTGCTTTGATTTCAGTCCGTAGTGAAGCTTAAAAACGGCGTTTTCACATTTTCATTGGTCTTGTTGGTCAGGTTACTCCCGCCCCTGAAGTAAGCTGCTCCTGGTTCAAGACCAGCAAAGACCTGATGCCACTCTGGAACCAGTTGTCCTGGCTGAGATCCGCTTCTTTGATTGTTGAAACAGGAAGAACTGGTTCCAGATTTGGCTCTGGCTCCAAGCTGACCCTTGAACTGCCTTGGATAAAAGGGGGTGTTTGTCTCCTCCACAGACCACTGCTTTGATTTAGCGTCCATGGTGAAGCTTAAAAATGGTGGTCACAACATTTCAATTGGTCTAGCTGATCAGAATAATCCCGCCCCTGACGTAAGCAGTTCCTGGTTCGAGACCAGGAAAGACTTTGTTCCACTTTGGAACCAACTTTTCCTGGTAGAATCTGTTTCTTTGGTTGTCGAAAAACACGAGGAACTGAACCGTCCCTCAATATATCTGCGTTAAAAAGGGATCTGGATGCACCTGTAACTGCAAACAAGTTCATGCACTATTTGTATGATGCATTTTTTAAAATCACGACAGTTTTACTTCTACATAAATCAAAAGGAGAACTTGTAAAAGAAATGTGTCTCTGTTAAGTAAATTCCTTGATATCTTACATACTGAGTGTTTTTCCTCCTCTGCCTCTTGTTCAGTGTCTTTCCATTTGTGCATCTATTTCCCCTTTTTAAATGTATTCTGACTGTGATTCTGTCTCTGATGGCACCGAGCTGCTTCCAGCTGAAGTGAAGTGATGTTGACGGCTTCACAAAGCGTCGCTGACGGAGACAAACGATGTCAGGCTTAATACGGCATCATAAAAAAGACATTAAAAATCCAATACCATAATACCTCGGAGCCATCAAACTGCCATCACGGATATACACAAATGAGTCTCATATTCCACTCTTTTAACATTTTCTCCAGCACAGTGTGAGATCATTCGACAGCCGAGTGGACTTTATGAGTTTTTAGAGTTTTTCAGATGTTCCAGGGTGGAGGTGGTGTTTTAAGTAGATATAAAATGTTTTTCCAAAGATACCTCCCCAGCCCCTGCAGACATAACATCAGAGCTGTCCTAATTACACTAAATTATACCACTGGAGGGCTTTAACACATTTAATTACATTCAAATAATAAGTGTGTCCTCGCTGCACGAAGTAAACAACACGTCCTGCTTTCTGGCTCTCTGACAGCTCGTAGTTCACAGGTATTAAACAGCTTATTAGCTCATTATCACCTTTAAAATTGGAGAAATGTTTATTTTTAGCGCGTGTGTTGGTGTGTGTGAGACAATGCGGTGCTGACAGGAGTGCCAGTCCTCGCTTTTCTTTCCATATCCTACATGAATTTTTATACTGTGGTCAAAGGTCGGCGAAGCAGACAAAGATAATTCTCCTGACAGAAAGCAGCGACGCTAAATTGTCTGATTCCATTATTCTTTGCTCTGTAAGTGCTCGCAGCCGATCCCACCCACCGGCCTCTCAAACAACAAGCACCAGCGTTTATATATCGTCTCACCGCGTCCTTTATTCAAACCCTTAATATGAAGAGATTTCAAAATAAAAGCATATAGCACTGGGACACAACAACACAGGAGCAGAGCTAGAAGATACAAAGAGATACAAGGCAGTACTGAGAGGTCATTATTCTAAACTTAAAGTCCAACTGAAACCACCAAATACGTCCCTTTCTGGGGTGAAACGACTCATTTTAAAACCTGTTGCAGAGATAAGTGAATTAGCTTTGTGTCACCATTCAGTTTTAGTGTCTGCGTCACCAAAAACTGCCCATTAAAACCATTTATAAACTGGTTTAGACTGGCACAAACGGGTACAAGTTTGTATGCATGTGTTTGTCTGTGAATAATCAACCTGTTATTATCCAACTGTTTGATCTGATTAGAATGATTGACAGTTAGTTTAATTCTGCTCTAGCTAACAACAGGCTGTTTTGTTAGCACAGAGATGATCAACTTGCTTCGCTCGGGGCCGACTTGATAAACAAGCATTAATAATATTTATCCACCTCACAAAGCTCAGGTGATGTTTCTCAGATTTAAGGACTTTCTACAAACTCTTGTTTTATGCCTTTTTATGCACTGTTTAATTAGTAGTTTAATTGGTCAGGCTCCCAGCACCTGGTGGGTCAAAAATCCCTAATTTAGCATGTAAACTGACTCATGTTCAATCTACCGTTAGCATGCCCTGCTAACGTAAGTTTATAGGAGAAATGTTGTTTTTTTTGTAGCTTGATCAGCAAATTAAGGAATTTTGTTTAAACATTCATGTTCCTGTCAGGATGAATTCTACTTAATGTCATATTAATATAAAAATATAATTTGATGCCCTGCAGAACTAGATATTACCATCAGCATTAGTCGTATTTTGAGTTTAGTGCTAGTTAGCAAATGTTAGCATGCTAACACTTGATTAGCAATACTATTTTTATGCTTTTCAAGCCCCCTGGAACCTTAAAAACAAAAATCCATTGGGAATTAATTTATTTTAAATGTGAATTAGTTGTTGGGCAAGTTTAATTTTACTGATTTAGAATCTAAACTGACCCATGTTGGCGTTAGCAGGTCAGCTAATCTCCTGTTAGCTTGCCCTGCTAACACAAGTTTGATATTTGATTGGGTCTATTTCAACAACATCAACTTTGGTTTACATTAAATTTTTGTTTACACATTCATGTTTCTACAGTGAGTCATATTAATTTACAAAAATATAATTTTATGACCTGCAGAACTGAACATTCCCATCAGCTGAACTGTGTGTTTAGCGCTAGTTAGTATGCTAACACATTGCACCAAGAGCACTGAAAACAACATCCAATGTGAACTGAGTTTAACTGTTAATTAGAAAATGTTTTACACGTTAAATTTCACTAATTTAGCATCTAAACTGACCCATGTTAGCATTAGCAGGTCAGTTTTAAGCTATTCAGCTAATCTACTGTTAGCTTGCCCTGCTAACACAAGTATGTAGGATAGATGCAATATCTTTTAGGTTTTATTGGGAGCATTGGGAATGATTTAACATTTTGGATGTTATCATTAAATTCATGTTGAAATGTTCAGTTTATGACCTGCAGAACGAGACAATCCAACCGTTATTCTTGCTCAGCATCATGATGTTAGTTTTATAATCCGTAGCAGAAAGAGACGTGCAGTTTAACTTCAGTTGGACTTTAAAACAATAAGCGATTTTTCATGTTTAAGCTTAATTACTGTACAAAAGCTGATTCCAACACCAGTTATCTTACATGTGTTTACAGTTCTGGCTGCTGCAGTCAAGCAAACTTCTTTCTGTTGGCTTTGAAAAAGATAGAAGAAGTGCATTTTTTTTTTTAAAAACATGCAGCTGCGAACACACACACACACACACGCAGGAGAAGCGTCTTCATCAGGGATTCTGCTCGCCGTCGGGGTCGGCAGAGTTCACGTACAGTCTGTATTGCTTTGGCAGGGAGCAAACTGAACAGGGCGAGAAGCTCACTGTGCTTCACTTTGTTAAATACTGCAAATAAATCCAATAACCGAGTGGCTGAAGAAGTATTTTACACCCAGTACTTCAGTAAAACTACCAAACATATGTGATGTTTTGTGATTATTAATGTGTATGATGTGTTTTCTTGCTGTTGATGTTTCAGGTTGTGCTCATTTTATATCCTGTTGGGTAGTTTTACCTGCAGCAAAGCATCATGAGTCAGAAAAACAGATGTTTTCAGCTCTGTGACGAGGACTTTTACTGCTAATTTCATAAAGATATTTCTAAAATTATATATATAAAAAATAACGAGAAAAAAACCTTAATAAATAGAATCATGAAGGTCTAAAAAATGTTTTTAAATGAATAAATAAAAATCTAAGGACCTTAATTAATTATAAAATAAAATTAATGAAAGACCTCAAATCCTTTGAAGAAAAAAATGTAAATTAGCTGTTTTCAGCTTTATGACGAGGACTTTAATTTCATTAGAATATTCCTAAAATTATATGTAAAAAATAATGTGAAAAACCTTAATAAATAAAACCATAAAGCTCCAAAAAAACGTTTTAAAAATAAATAAATAAATAAAAACGTGTGTTTTTCTTTATCATCTGGAATTCTTGAAGAAAAACTTGAACGCAGAATCCCAAAACAGATTAAATTCTTGGTGAATTGAAGTAAATGGAGGGTGCAACTCATCCAGTATCGTCTCATTTATCAATTTATCTTCATTTATTATGCTTTTTACTTCCCAAACTTGTGCAAATTTGTCACAAAGAGGTACAAGCCAACCTGAATTGAGCAAAAGATGCACTATAAAGAGCACAAAAGTCCGCACAGGGTGAAAGAGGTGGTGGATGGATCAAACAGGAGCGCGTCTATGTTCCCTCAGATTAATAATAATAAAGAATTTCACCTGTCTGAAGATTTATTTTGTTCAAAACTTCTTTTTCCCTAAACCTTACATGACGATCGCGATCAAACCGACCCTGGACTTTGATCCAGGATATCAGTGTTCGTCCCTAAATCTTTTATATTACACAGTTTTGAATATAGAAGTTTATTTTGTAAAGCCGTTATGCTTGAAAATAGGAGAATAAACTGCAGATTTTCACCCAGAATAACAGTTTTTTACATAACTTAATAATTGTTTACGTAACTTCCGGTAGTCACCCTCGTAACTTCCTCACTTCGGGCATTTTCGTACATTTATTTCCTGTCTTTTAGAACAAATAACCAGGAAGTTTGTCGCCCTAAACTTGGCTCAGTGGTTTTGTAGCATAAATTCCCTTAAACTACAGCCTTTTTTACAACCTTTACCTGTATCTGACGAGTTGTGATGAGTTCGTCTCACGTTGGCCGAACAAATAAGACATAGTTTAGCCCTCGTTTACTTCAATTCATCAATAATTTACTGTGCCGTTTGTGGACTCTGGGGTGCAAGTTTTCCTTTAAGTAAATGTACTTCTTCGCTGCCATCATTATTAGTTTCAGGGACAGAAAAGGAAACATGAAAAGGTGGAGAAAAGATGAAAAGAAGCAAACAGCTCGTCTCACATTCGCACAAAGTGTCTCCGTCTTTCATGCAGCCTCCTGCTCCAGTTTCTCCCTGTTCAAGCCTCCGGCTATCACCTTAATGAGAGATTCCCAGAGAGACGTGTAGCACCCAGCGGTTCACACAGACTCGGGAATAAATCACAATCTGTCATAACGTCCCAGGAAGAAACAGAGGAGGAGGCACAGAGAGGAGGAGGCTCACTTTTCCCTGATCTCGTGTTCCTTGAGTGCCCATTTTATCTCCGATAAAGGACACTTAGTGATATTTGTTCTCTTCCAGTAAGACCCTCAGGCGACCCGCCTCACACACACACACAAACACATCATTTTCTCTTTAAATTACTGAACACAGACCCTGTTTCCTCTCGACTTCCGTTTGAACATGTAATCAAATCATTCTCGTTCAGAGTCATTGAATATTCAATTAAACCGTATTCTTAAATAACATTAAAGATAATTGATTCGGCCACTTGACTGCGGCTTTCTCCTCTTTGTCGGTGACTCAGCGTTCAGACAAACACAAGAAGAAGAAGAAACGATGGGATTAATTTCCTCCTTAGTGTACGAGAAGAAGGTCATTCCCCGTCAGAAACAGAAACTGTTTTTTAAGTTCAGATAAATTATCTTTCTGTCCGCCGGCAGTTAGAAGAACGTCCCCTTCGTGTCCCTGCAGAGTATCCTCTTGAACGCCTTCCTGAAGTCGTTGTTGAAGATGGTGTAGATGACGGGGTTGAGGCACGAGTTGCAGTAGCCAATCCAGAAGAAGAACTTGAACAGGGGGTTGGGGATGCTGCAGGTCTCGGGGCAGACCGCCTGCAGGGAGTACGAGAAGAAGAACGGGAACCAGCAGATGACGAACACGCCCATCACCACCGCCAGCACGAAGGTGAACCTCTTCTCCCTGTTCACCATCGCTTTGCGGCGAGACATCGGCGTCCCCTGGATCCTCGGCGGCTCCTCCGGGACCAGTTTGGTGCCCGACGACGTGGCGATGGTGTTCTTGTACCTGCAGGCCAGATTCATCATCTGGACTTTGAACCCTTTGGTTTGGACCAAAGTTTTCTCGCCGGTTTTGTTCGTCTCCTCCTTGCTGTGGACGCCGTCCTCGGAGCCGGAGCTGGACGAGTTGTCCTGGGACTCTTTGCGGGGAACAGCTGAGAGGATTTGGCTCCCGTGTTGGGGGATTGAGGGGGAGGAGGCGGATTTTTGGACCGAAGCGGCGCTCGGATTGGCAGGGCGAGCGTCCTGGCTCGAGGTTTTCTCAGGAGGGTTCTGAAGGGATGACGGCGTGGAGTCGGAGCCAGACATTTTGGGCAGGACTTTCTCCCGTTTCTCGCCACCTGTCGTTCCTCCTTGATCCCCGGATAACTTCCCCGGAGGCTCATGAGTTCCCGCGGCGGCGTTCCCTCCTGCTGCTGCCGGTGTTTTCTGCTTCTGTCCGGGCGGGCAGCGCGTGTGCTGCTTGGCGATCTGATAAATCCGCACGTACACGAGGATCATTATGACGCAGGGGGCGAAGAAGGAGCCGATGGTGGAGTAGAGGATGTACCAGCGCTCGTTGTTCAGCTCGCACGCCTCTTCGCCTCCTTCGCTTTTATCCAGCGTGAGAAGAGGAGGGAAAGAGATGACCGCGGAGATCAGCCACACCACGATGATGCCCGCCTTGATGCGTGTCGGAGTGCGTTTGGCGCCGTAGGACACGGGCCGGGAGATGGACAGGTAGCGGTCCAGAGCGATGGCGCACAGGTGCACGATGGAGGAGGTGCAGAAGAGAACGTCCAGCGCCAGGTAGATCTCACACCAGATGGAGCTGAATGCCCAGTAGCCCTGCAGCTCGTTCGCCAGCGAGAACGGGATAATCAGCGTGGCGACTAAGATGTCCGCCGCCGCCAGCGACACCAGGAAGAGGTTCTGCGCCCCTTTGAGGGAGCGGGACGTCAGCACGGCGATGATGACCAGGATGTTCCCGACGATGGTGAGGAGCATCATGGAGGTGATGGCGATGGCGAAGGCCGCGGTGGCCTGCGGGGTGTACGGCGAGGGCCGGGCCGTGCTGCGGTTGCAGGGTCGGGCGCCGGAGATGAGGCTGATGTTCCTGTTGGGGAGACCGCCGAGCTCCGACAGGCAGGGGGCGTCCGGGGCGGCTGTCATGGCGGCGGCGGCGGCAGGAAACTTACACAGTGACGGACAGCGAGAGGGAGTTTCTGTGGTGAACCATTGAAACAGGAAACGGAGACGGCGGCGCCCGGTGGACGTCAAGCGGACGCCATGTGATCTACGAGACAGAAAAAGGTCAAAATATGAGAAAAAACTGTCAGTTTTTGTTTCTTTTTCTTTCATTTACAGACAAATCACAACTTGTTTACATCTTAAATTTCATTTTATTGAACTTTCTGGAGGATCTGCAGATTCCTTCGACTCTTTTAGTTGCTGGTTATTTTTTCCAGTTCAGATTTTTGCATCAAATATAAACATTTACAAGACACTAAACATAGTTAAAGACCTGACCACGCATGAATTATACAATCCTCATGTTTTCCAAACATTCATTATTCAATGACGTCCCTCCAGGGAGGCCGCGTTCGTTTGAGTTTCACCTAAAGCAAAATGTATTTAACAAACGAAGGAATAAATATATTAATGAATAAAATGCTGTAAAACAATATACATATTTAATGCTGCATTATTGCACCAATATAACACTCAGATGTCACAAATCTGCACAAAATGTTGTTATTTTGACTGATTTTGTGATATGAAATCATGATTTTTCCCCATAATTCTTCACACTTTCATTGATAAATGTATAAAAATGATCAAAATATAGTCTGGAACCTAAAATACAAGAACATATTCCAAAGTTTTTGTTAAATAATGTTGGGATTAGTACTGAAAGTGACCAGCTTGAACTGGAAGGTGAACAAAAACTTTTCCGACAACAGTTCCAGTTTTTTCACGTTTTTTTCTCGAAATTTCGACTTTTTCCAGATTTTCCGACTTTTTTCTCAATTTTGTATTTTGACTTTATTCCTGACATTTACATTTTTTTCTCATCATTTCAACTTTTTTCCTCGAAATTTCAACTTTTTCCAGACATTTCGAATTTTTTCCGACTTTTCAATTTTTGCCGACTTTTTTCTCCACATTTCAACTTTTTTCCTTTATATTTAGTATTTTATCTCAACATTTCAACTTTTCCCTGCAGCTTCATCCACTGAGTTCATCTAAGCAGCTGTTTCATCTCTGAACTTTGACCTTTCACCGCGTGTTTCCACTTCAGGAACGTTTATTTCAACATTTTGTTCATTTAAAAAGCATTCGGACTCTCCGAGGAGTCTCTGTTAAGTTTCTCCGTCAGTAACCAACATTTACATTTACATTTAAAACTTTTTGTGTGTTGATGTATTATTTAGTTTTATTGGTAACAGTTTATTTTAGATCCACCGTCCTCGCTCCTCCAGTCCAAATATGGTCTCTCCTGGTTTCAAAAAACAAAGATGGCGACCACCGTCACGCTGAACTCGATGCTTCAACCAGGCTGCAAACCAAAAGGTGACATCACGTCCATTATTTATATACATATATATATATATTTGTGCAACTATTCTAAAGTAGGCATTATAAAAGACAGTTTAAACTGTAAATAAATGCACGTAAATGCAAAAAAAGGAAGTCGTTTAAGGACCGGAAGTGACACCGGTAACATAAAAACGTGACCCACCAACGTTAAAACGCCAAATAACATAATTTTTACTCTTTTTTTATAATTTATTTCCTCACTTCCCCCTTCGCTGTCACACTGATAACTACCACAGCCACCAGAGGGCGCCACTCAACAACACACGTTCATCTATCAGCCCATTAAATGTGCTGATAACAACCTGCCAGCCTACCAGCAGGCGGAGCAGACCCCTACATCCTTATCCAACCATCTGCCTCGTGGTGTTCGTTAGAGCGCCCCCTGGTGGTTCGGGGTGGAACATCCTGAGCCGGTTGTTTCCTGCACAGCCGGTGTTGTATACACACTGTAAATCCCCGTCAGGCATGTTTCTGATTTGTGATATTGAGCTTTGAACAGTCAATAAAAACCGACTCTGCTTCTGTTTGCAGGATATTTTCTGCAGAGTCAGACGGCAGACAGGCAGTAAAAGTATATTTGTGGAGATTTTTACAAACTGTCACTGAAGAATCCATCTTTGTCTTCAGAGACAAAGCTTTCTTTTCATCTATTTTCTGTAGATTTGGGGTTTTGTTGCCTCCTCAGCATCATTTTTATGATGCAAAGTGTCCAGTATCCATGTAACCTTCATCCTAAATCAAACTATTTGTGCATTTCGTGATGCCCAGCGTGGTTTTCTTGGAGTACATGAGCTGCTTTATATTATTTAAACCAGTGATAGTCAATAAAATCAGCGTTTAGTTCATTATAATGAGCCTTTTAACAGCTGAAAACTAAATAAACGTTAAATCATGTGAAATAAAGACTTACTGCGATGTAAAGAGGTGCGTCAGTGCGCCATCCCGCACGAGGAACTTTAAAAGTTTATTTTCTTGCAGGAATATGCAGATTTGTTTAGAGGAAAGTATCCGGTGATGCTCCGTTCAGGGATCCGCTCACAGCAGGAAAACATGAAATCCGGTGAAATCTTTGGACGGAATGAGAGAAGAATAATAAAATCAGGATGGTGGAGGATAGAAAGCCGCGCAGGGCTCCTCTCACAGCCCGGGAGGAGAGCTCTGTGTCGGCCGCTCGCTCCGGGAGCTGGAGAGCAACTGATGCGGATGTTACCGGATCAACGCGGACGCGCTTTTTACGCGTCTTTCACGGACTCGATCCTCCTCATCCACCAGCTGCAGGATTCAACTTCTAACAACATAAGAAGAATTTAATTAGATTTTTTTCCCGTCATTTGTTTCACATTTTAGGCGTTTTTTTTCATGCAACCTGCAGCTTTTTACTGCGTGTTTTCACCATTTTTGAAGCAAAAATGTGAAATGTTTTTTAGTTTTAGCTTCTAAAATGTGAAAATTTGCCATAAAAATTCTGTCCAAAATTCTAAATAATAATAATAATAATAATAATGATAAAACAGAAAATAAAACTATATAATAATGTAAAACATTTTTAAAAAGTAAATTTAAATAAAAAATGATAATAATAATAAACACTAAATAAATCCAAAAAAGAAAGTAAAAAAAGTAAATTTAAATAAAAAATAACATTATTATTATTATTATTATTGTTATTATTATTATTATTATTATTATTATAAAACACACAAACAGAAAATAAAACCATAGAATAATGTAAAATAAAAATAAATTAAATAATGATAAACTGAAAATAAAACCAAAAGTAGAGAGTAAAATTTCAAAAAAGTACATTTAAATAATTTTTTTGTAAATAAAATCATTAATAAATAAATAAAAGGGGCGGGGCATTTTAATCAGAATTTTAAAAAATGTAAAGAAAGAAAGAAATAACTTATTTCCTGTTATAATTTAATAATCAAAATCCCAAAAGTCCCATTAAAACTCTGTTTTAATCTGGATCTCTGTGATTAATATCAATGTTTATGATCAGATTTTCTCCTTTTCAGCAGATATAAAAAACTCTGAGTCCGTTTATTAACATGATTTGATAAACGATGATTAACTGGATGAATCTTCCTCCTTTATTTGCACTTTTCCTCCCCAATGATTCCCTCTAATCGCCCTCCACACTCGGTAATTAAAAGACCATCAGAGCCTGATTATTACTAAACACACATCGTTTGATTCCCTCTTTATGTCTGTGAGCCGTCGTGTGTTGAATCTGTGAGATAATGCCATGGAAATGTATGCACGAGGAGCTTCTCTGTGGGCGGCTCCTGCAGGAGATTAATGCTGCTGCTGCTGCTGCTGCTGCACTTTACTGCTTTCTGCTGTTTGTGACAGCTGATGATCTTTTCTGTGCATCTCACAGCTGCTCCGACACAAAACAAGTTCAAGTTTAAAGCGACGTCAGATGGAAAATAGAGGAAATGCACAAATCAGCAGCTGTTTTTCTTACTTTATTTTAGCTTAAAACAAAGAATTAAACGTATTAGTAGTTGTTTGTGTTTCTCTGTCTGCAGGATCCTCACATGCAAAATATCTGAGCAGAAACTGGCTCATAATTCCAGTAAATATCGTCTTTATTATGGAAAATTTAGTCAAATTTTAGTCAAGTTTTCAGCTGCTTTTTCTCACTTTATGTACAATTAAAAATCTTTAATTTCTGCAGCATTTATACAGTATTTTCTAGTCAGTTATACGGCAAAACAGCGTTTCTTTTGATGGAAAAACTTTTTAATAATACGGTAAAACGTGCTGGCTCCAAAAAGCCAAGATGGCGACGTCCATAAAGCTGAACTTTAGGCTTCAAAATTAGGCATCATGTCACTGTTACTACGTCTTAAACAGTTTAAAAGGAACATTTAAAAACATGAAATATTAAACAGATTGCATCACTTCCTGTTAGTATAAAGAAGTTAAATATGTTGATTTTCTTTGTCCTCTAGTTGTAAAATCAGTTTATTATGACAGTTTGTGTCTCGGGTGGATTGAAGCTGCTGAGTATTAACAGTTTAATTCAGAAAACTGAATTTTTAAGCCGAAAATCTGAGAATCAGGAGTTTATTTCGTGTTTTTCTGATGGTTTCATGTGCAGCAGCTTCAGAGTGAAACTCAGTCCAACTCTTTAACTTTAAATTCTGTGTTCTTGACTTTGAGGCTAAAGAACCTTTCCCTGACAGCGGCGGCTTCCTGTAATCTCAGATAACTGCCAAACGTTTCTCCGCCGCGCGGTTTGTTGTCGTGCAGGTCGGCTGCTCCGACATTTACACCTGACAGAGAATCAGAGAGAAGTCAAGCGTCCATTACTGGGAACTCAGGCTGACAGAATGAGGACAAACACACATTTTCACTCTGCGGGGACGATAATATCAGACCTCGGATAATTAATAATAAAATAAATATCTCAAACTAAGCACACATCTTTACTTTAATTAATAAAAAGGCAATAAAATAAAAATAAATATCTTAAAACATATCTTCACATAAAATAGGAAATAAATAGGAAATCAAATAAAAATACTTAATTGGTTTTTAATTAAGTTAATTTATTTAGTTAATAGTTTGTGTTTAGTCCAAATGCAGAAATCATTGTTCAGATGCATAAAAAATACTTTAAGATTTGATGTTTTTGTTCTTTTTACTTTGATTTTCCCAAAATTTTCTAAAAATATTTTACATTTTAACTTAATTTATTGTGGATTAAGACTTTTTCCTTAAACTAATATTACATATTATTTATTCATTATATATATTTATTCATTAGAACTAGTGGTGGAATTAAATCTTTGACTTAAATATTTAGATTTTTTATTAATATTTCAGATTTGATTATTCAGAACAGATTTTTATTTTATTTTTAATATCAGATGTCATCTTTTATATTCATATTTTTAATAATGTGACATAAACATGTTTTTATCTGCTTGAAGTGAAACAGTGAACACAGCTCCTGGTGTTTATATATTTTTTATTAATAATAAATAAGTCTGTTGTTCCTCTCTGCTGGTGTTGTTGCGCCCTCTGCTGGCCGCGTTCAGTCACTGCAGGGACGCAGCAGATGTCTGATCTGATTGTTTTTCTGCAGGAACTTGACCTTTGACCTTTGACCTCAGGACGGACGCCTGGTCGTGGACCAACATGTGTTTGTTTGCATCCTGTTCCTCCTTCTTCTCCTCCGCGCCGCTCTCCTCCGACGACTCTTTCCTCGGAGCGTCTGATGAAGAAGAGAGACGATAAAAGGTGAGAATGATTTATTATTTTATTACTTTAACAGCTGAAGGTTGGAGGACAGAAAAATGATTTAAATGCACCAAAAATATAATTATGTAATTGATAAAATGAGCCAAATTTAAAATTATTTGAAATGGCCTTTAATAAACGTTTGTAATAATCTGTAATTTTCCTGTTATTAAATCTTAAATTACTTTTTTGAAATTGATTTTCAAATAAAACTGTCCATGCATTTATTTATTTTACATTTAATTATTTTTTAATTAATTCCTGAACGTTTTATCTATTTTCCCAGACTTATTTTTTATGTATTTTTTTGTTTAAGAGAATACATTTAAAAAGGTAAATAAATAAAGAAGCACAAACAATAATTTTGTGTTTATATTTTTAACATTTAAATAAATCTTGCACTAAATTATTAGTTTTTGCATTTATTATTTTACAATTATTTTTCCATAGATTTGTTCCTATTTTACATTTTATTTTTTTTATGTATTTATTATTTCCTCTTTGCATTTTTCTCCAGTTCCACAGACTTTTTTTTACTGTATTATTTTCTTTAAAAGGAATTAATTTTAAAAAAAAAGAATTCATGTCACATTTTACCAATTTATTAATGCCTATCATTATTTTTTATTTTATTTTTGGCACGCTTATTAGTAGAAAAGTTTATTTGTGGAATAAAGTATTAAATTATTTATTTTTTATTTTGGTAGTCCATCATAAAAATGAGAAAATTCTGCAGCTAGTTGGTGATAAACGCTTTAAAACGTTGCCCAGTAAAAATGTACCGCAGCTGTAGAGAAGACGAACTCTCTGGACGTCCGTCTCCGTCATCTTCTGTCTCTGTCCCATGTTCTGCACGTCGCCGTTGGAGACGATGGTCGGCAGACCGTTCACCGAGAAAAACCCACTGAGACGGAGAGAAAACAGTGAAACCACAGAATAATAATGAGACTTTAGAGACGCTCGTGTTTTACCTGCCGTAGTGCATGATGGAGCCGACGTCGTAGTGCAGGTCAAACGTTTGACCGCGTTGCTTTTCAAAGTTTCCCTCCTTCCCTGAAACACAGAGCAACATTAAACAAATGTAAGGTTTCTCTGTATATTTGTTTACATTATCTTTATTAAAAGTTTGCAGAATTAACCAGCAGCAGCTCCTGTTTGCAGTTTACACATTAATTTACAGGAAAACTGTCATAAGATTTATTTGATATGGAAGAAAAGTTAAAAACGGGACTTTTCTCAACCAAGTTCTGCATCAGCAAATGTCTGTTTTTAATCTGATCATTAAATGTGCAAAAAATACTGAAAAAATACAGAAAAATATGCTGATTAATTTCATTCTTGACCGGACAAAAACAGTAACATAGTGAGCCAGAAAATATAAATTATTCTCTATAAAAATAAATAAATAATTAAGTAAGTAGGAACATAAATATACCAATTAAATTAAAAAACAAGCAATAAAATGCATAAATAAATAGATAAATGGGCAATAAAAAAATCATTAATAATATTTTTTTTTTAACTTAAAAACGTGCCACAACTAAAACAGTTTTTCCATATTTCTGTACCCTTCATGATGTTGTGTGGCAGCACTGTGATGAACTGCTCGCGGTCCGTCCTCGTGTGCTCGTGGTGGAATCCGAGCGCGTGCAGCAGCTCGTGGACGATGTTACCCACGATGCACGTGGGGCCGACGAACACGCGCTGCTCGCCGCCGATGAATCCGACGTAAGACGCGCAGCTGGAATAAGACAAAATCAAAGGTTTATATTTTATTCTCACGTGCATGACGCGGGATTTAAAGGTTTCTCACCCTTTGCTGTCGACGAACAGCAGGTAGTTCGTCTCGGAGGAGCGTCGGTGGAAGGACACGCAGGTGTGTTCAGAAACCATCGCCATCGCAGACAGGATGTCGTCTGTACGACCCACTGCAGGACACAGAGAAAGAACAGGAAACAGCATTAAAACGAGGTCAAATACAGGAAAATACAGGAAATAACAGTAAAACAAGGTAACAAACATGTCATCACTCTGAGCGTGATGTCATCACTCTGAGCCTGATGTCATCACTCTGAGCGTGATGTCATCACTCTGAGCCTGATGTCATCAATCTTAGCGTGATGTCATCAATCTGAGCCTGATGTCATCACTCTGAGCGTGATGTCATCACTCTGAGCGGTGATGTCATCACTCTGAGCGGTGATGTCATCACTCTGAGCGGTGATGTCATCACTCTGAGTCTGAACATTCCGTCCACACATTCTAAACCCTGAAACAGCCTGAAAAAAATCACAAAACTTAAAGTGTGATTTCTGGAAAACCGTGTGAATGATCAAAATGCCCATTTGGCCCAATGAAGGCGGGAGTCATGTGACCTGTTTGAACTTTAAATAATTTCTCTACGTTAGAGTATAATGATTTGGCACAGCCCCAAAGTGAGGTGTTTCTGGGCTCTTTCCACGTCCATCTCCCATTCATTTCAATGGGATTTTACAGAAATGACGTGAATAATAATGATAAGTCAGAGAGACAGTAGAGAATGAGCTTCAGTGAGTAGAAACATGGCGTCAGACTGCTCACCGATCTCGTCACTGATGACGTACGGGACCTCGTGTGTCGGCCAGATGCTCTGAACCGCGTTACGGTCGCTCTGCAGAACCAAACAGCAAAGCAGAGAGACGTGAAATATAAATTAATTATCTATAATAAATAAATGAGGTAAAGAATATGTATAAAATATAGAATTTTGTATAAAAAAACTATGCCTATTAAAAATAAATATGCATGTTGAATTAAAAAAGTGTATGAAAGGAATACTACAATAAGTAAATGCTATATATATACATAATTTTTTTTTATTAAATCAATTTAAAAATAAAAAGATAAATTCTTGAGAAATACATACGAAAAATGCCAAAATAAATAAAGTAGCTAATATAAAATAATGTAAATAAATAGATTTTTTATTTCTTAATGAGATTATGAAATAAAAATTCACTGAAATAAATAAAATTAATCCTTACTGTAACATTTATTTTACTATACATTATTATTTTTTATATAGGCTTATTTATTCATAATAATAATAATATGGCATGTAAATGATTCTAAAAGTCAAACTCACGGGCAGCACCATGTCTCCCTCCAGCACCGCATGTTTCTTGGTCATCAGCTCTGTTTAAAATGTGACAAAGGGAAATAAAATAACATTAATAGACATTTTCCTTCTTTGTGCAGATAGTAAATATAAACATAATAAATCCATGTTGGTAGATGAAGTACTGACCTTCTAAAGTCTCTGGGTTAGACACCATGTAATGTAACGCCCTGCTGAACCAGTTCTGCCCGGATACTGGAGAAAAACAGACACATTATACATTAAAAAAGACATTTTTATACTTTAAAAAGACATTTCTACATTGAAAGAGATTTATGCATTAAGAAAAGACACATTTCTACCTTAAAAAGACGTATTTCTACACTTAAAAAAATGCATTTCTATTGAAAAAACACTCCCAGCTCACTGATGAGCCAGCTTTGAGACCTCGTACCTTCTTCCTCCTGCTGCCCAACAGGAACGCAGGAGACTGAAAAACACGACACGAGAGAGAAAAATCAGGGTTTTTTTGTTTCGCTTTTCCTGAAAATAAAATCAAACCGTGCTGGTTTCTTACCATCTTTAGTGGAATAAACGAGCAGCAGAGCAGTGAGCAGCAGAGGCAGCATGATCCCAGAGTTCAGACACACACACTCACTCACTCACACACACACACACACACACATACACACACACACGGCTCATCACGTTAAATAAAATCACCTGCTGAGATCTGAGGAGCTGAAACGTCTCCTGTAACTTCACTTCAGACGGAAATATTCAGTTTTTTACGACTCTAGAGTAACAAATTTTAATTACATAAATAATTTAAAAAAAAACATTAAAAATCATTGAAACTGTATTTTAAAAATCCTTAAAATATCATCAAAAAATCTATAGAAACAAAAGTTTTATTTCTTTGATTATTTCTTTTATATTTTTTATACTTTATATTTTTTTCTGCATAAAAATACTGTATTAGTTTATATACATGTCTTAATTGTATGCATGAATAATTGTATATGTTTATATATATATAATTCTGCATAAAGAAGTTTGTATTTGGAGTGTGGTGGCTGTTATAAACCGCCTGAAACAGCAGGTGGCGGTGTGGAGCTTTTCTGACGGTTTACGATCCAAAAATAAACACAGCGAAGAAGAAGAAAACGACGAGAGACCGTAGAAGAAGAATTACAGGAAAAATATAAACACATGGCTGAAAACTCCTGTAGGTAAAGATGTTATTTTAAGCTTTTAGGGCTCCTTTTTAACTTTACCTCCTAAATGATAAGGTTATTTATTATTGTCTTGTTTTATTCAACCTCCTGACGAGCCGCTAAATGCTATTTTTCATTAAAAAAACGATGAAAACGGTCTTTTGATTTAGCTAGCTTAGCTGCTAACGCTAGCTTACGTAGTTTTCATTAGTAAACAGAAAAACGTCCAAAGTTTTTAGTTGTTTGTTAATGTCATACTTTAGTTTTTATAGCGTTTAAGTAGCGATATTAATCACTTACTACGGATAATTTCAGCAACGTTTCATACTTTTAGCTAAACTCAGTATTAACAGTTTATTTTTTTAACTTTACATTTCTATAATTTATAAGGACGTTCTCAGATATTTACTGCAGTAAAAGTATAAATAATACAGTATAAAAAGTCCTCCACTACAAGTTAAAGTCCTGTTATAGAAATCTTACTTCAGTAAAAGTATTTATTAACTAAATGCACGTCAACGTCAGTTTTTTTAAATATAATATCTGATGATTCTGCTGTTTTCTTTTTGTTTTTTAAAGAGAAATATCGATTAGCTTAAAAGTGAGACAATTTTCTCATCATTTGTGGAACATTTCTTGTTTATTATGATTTTCATGCTGAATGATTTATTTCTAAGAAACCAATGTGCACATCTTTGCTAAACACAAAGTTTAAAGTGCTTTTTTTGCGTGTTTTTTGGACGTACACTGGTGATTAAAGCAGTTTATATATTAGTAATTTGAGTGTTTTGTGTCAGTTTTTAGTCACAGATTTGATACATTTCTATCTGCCAAATTAAATCTGAGGGGAGTTTCTGTTTTCTGGTTTCTGCCTGTGAGAAATTTCGTAAATTGTGGCATTATTTTAAAAAACTAAGGACAGTTTTTAAACCTGCTGTGGAGTTTCTGGGTTCAGAGGATTAACACAAACCTCCAGAAACAGATTTTAACTGCTTAATTTAATATAAAAGTAGCCAAACAAGGCCTGATATCAGAGCTTTAACGTCCCTTATTATAAGCTTTCAGTTTAAATTATAAAACTTCTGTGTTGGTGTCGGTGAAATAAACCTTTTCTCTCCTCAGGAAACAGTCATGACGAGGTGGGCGAGAGCCAACAACGTCCACAAACACAAACCAGCTGAGGCCACGCCATGGAGCCAGCTGAGAGGAGCAGGAGGAGGAGGGAGAGGAGGAGCAGGGGGAGCTCCGAGGGACCAGCTGAGAGGGACTCGGCCCGGGGGCTCGGCGGTGAAGAAAGCAAACCGTCCTAAGAAGGAGTACGTGAGCGAGGACGTGAACGGCTTCATGGCGTTCCTGCAGCAGAGCGGACAGCCGCTGCCCCGAGGAGGCGCCGCGGGGAGGGAGCTGCGGGAGGAGGTGGAGACGGCGCTGAAGAAAGACCGAAGGAGGGAGGACAGGAGGGTGAAGAGGCAGAACAACAAGAAGAGCCACATGGTGAGTTCACTGCAGCTTCTTCAGCTGGGAAACCAGAGCGCTCAGATTTAAACCAACACAGAGCAGCAACACGACTCACAGCATCCTCAGTTTAATGTGGCCTCAGGTTTAAAAATCAGAACGGACTAGAAATATATTATTATTATTATTATTATTATTATTATTATAACGGTCTGTATCAGAGTATATCATCAATAATAAGTCATTAAGTCCTTTGTTAATTCTCCCTCTGATCTTCTTGTCTCTTTGTCTCCCTCTGTCCTCGTTTCCATGCCTCCTTGTTTCCTTTTCTCCCTCTGACCTTGTCTCCTTGTTTCCTGTCCCCTTCCCTCCT
>CAFUXE010000712.1:167442-177797 GCA_903364295.1 Serranus cabrilla
TTGGCCTTTTTCTGTCTTTATTGGTCATTTTGTGTCTTTTTTTGGTTGTTTTATGCACATTTTCTGGTCTTTTTCTGTCTTTTTCTGGTAATTTAGTGTCTTTTGGGGTCATTTTCTGTCTTTCTTGGTTGTTTTATGCTCATTTTTGGTCATTTTGTGTACATTTATTGGTAATTTAGTGTCATTATACATCACACTGCCACCTGCTGACCAAAGGACGTTACTGCAGCCTTGTTTATTTGCTCTAAACTCACTGATTCGTGTTTTCTTTAATGCCACATTGGTAAACGTCTCTTCTTCTTGGCTTTGAATGTAACAGAAACTCGTCTGCAGACGCCTGCGTACGTCTGACAGACTGATGAATCCAGAAAACGTCTTCGGTGTCAGTCTGTCCTCGGGCGGACGCAGCCGGCAGGGAGCGCTTGTTACCTGCAGATTGAGCTGGAAGTCATTACACATGAGAGGAAGTGAAGCCTTAATGACAGAGAGGCTGAAGGCCCCGTGTGGCTCTGTGACGAGCTACTGCAGCTAATAAGGCCGAGCCGCCGGGGAAACATGTTCCTGTTTATCTGTCCACCTTACAGCCACACAGTCACTTTCTCATTACACAGCAGTGAGGAGCGTCAACTGGTTCATCCACAGCAGCATTCAGAGGATCACTCTGATCAGGTTTCTCTCCTGTTTCCTTCTTAGAAATAGTGTTTTTTTGCAGAAGTGAGAATAAAGAGGTATAAAGAGTGACACGGTCCGTTTAGAGACGGACGGAGGCTCAGAGAAACACTTTGACCTCTTATTCTCTCTGTCACGATCTAACAAAGCAGGAAAAATACCCCTAAAAAGATCCTTAAAAGTTAATTAAGTTATTTGAAGTAACGCCACTTAACTTGTTTGAAGCCTCGAGTTCAGCATCTTGGGTTTTTGGATGGTCTATACCAGCGGTTCCCAACTGGTGGCTCTGGGACCAACCATCACCCCGTCATGACAAGACGAGACCCAAAACGAGTAAAATGTTCAACTTCTAAACTGTATTTAATGAAAAGATGGAGCAGACTGAGAGGAAAATGTTCCCTATTACACTGAAATAGCTGCATTTTAATCAACAAACAAAAGGTGAATCTTAGATAACACAACATTCTTCTTATTTTAACAGACTCAACAGCTTTCATGCAAAGCTCAGTTAGCAGATGAAAACAAACTGGGACACAAAATGACCAAAAAGACGCAAGATTTCCAAAAATGACCCAAAAAAGTGCCGAAATTCCTAGAAAAAAGACACAACATTACCAAAAAAGACATGAAAACAAACTGAGTGAATAGACAGCACAAAAAAATCCCCTTAAAAATAAAACCACAGGATTTTTTTGCCCAGGTAAAGGCCCACGACCCACTGAAAAGGGGTCCGCGACCCACTTTGGGGTCCTGACCCACCAGTTGAGAATCACTGGTCTATACGGTCTCTGTCAGACAATGACGACCATATAAGGAGAGTTTGTCAGGATCAGCACAACTCAGAAACTGGTAATATTCCTTTTTTTTTGTTCTCCAACATGCTGGTCGAAGCCAGCGATTGTGCTGACTTGGCGTTCCTTGAAACCGCTAAAACAACGACCGACATCGAGGTCTGAGCGGATCTGAACCGGCTGAACCTCTGAAGTCGCCTCTGGTTCCAAACACGGATCTTAACTCTTCACATCAGCACCAGAGTCTGTTGACCTTTTCTATCAGCAGCTGTGAATCAACTCTGTATCCTGCAGAATAAAGAGCTTTTGTTAACGTAAAGAATAAAAGGCGGGGGTCGGTGGATACGCTGGACAGTAATCACATCAACAATACAAACAACAACACAAACACAAGCACAGATGTGTTTACACAGACGTCTGGAAGCGGGTCTGAGAGCTGATTGTTGGATTATGAAGCCTGCAGGCTGCGACTGTATCAGAGCTCTAATGAAACACAGACGGCTGTTTGAGTCTCTGGATGAAGGAAACGATGGAGAACAAGAACGATCAGACGGGAAAATATGCAGATTTAATGCAAACTGTCATTTTTACAGGACAATTAAAGCTGTTGAAGGATTTTTTTGGCCACCTGGGGACAAAATCAAGCATAAACTCAACATATATCACCTTATTACCTTTTCATCTTTGATATCAGGACCTGATTTTTAGTTTTTATAACTTTGAGGAACTGGATCAACATGTTAAACACAAAAAACGCCCCAAAAAATCAACAACCCCGACACAAAATCAGATTTTTAAAAATATTCCTGTTGGTCGTATTTAAACTCTGTCGTCATTTCTACACAAACTTTTAAACGCTGGTTTTAAAGCTGCAACATTTATCTAAAAAGTCGTGTTTCCGTCAATGGATTTCTCTGCACGTTGATCGAAAACACAAAATAAAATGCATAAAACTGTAAATATAAAGTTTTTTGTCTTTTTCAAAAAAATCATTAATGTGCTAAACGTGAGATGGAAACTTTTTGTAAAGTTCGGAAACATTTTTAACTTGCAAAACTCGATCTTGCTCACTGAAGAATTTTAAATGTTGGTTACAAATATGATTATATTTCCACATCCAGTGGTTACAGTCACATTTTGGTTTCTCTTTTAGCTCCATTTTTGGTCTCCACCAGCAGCTCTGAGGAGAATCTGTCTCTTCAAACCCTCAGCAGCTCCTACTTCTGCATATTAGACGACTTTTACCTACCTACCTTCTTCATATTCTGTTGATATTGTTGCTATTATCATTTTTAACGCTTTTAAAACTAATATTTTGACCATATTTTACAGATTGCATCGTCTAGAATCTAAAATATTCTTAAAATTGTAGCATTTTTATAAGTACTTTCATGGCAGATGCTTTTCTTTGTGGAAACATAAGATAATTTGTGAAAAATTTTACTGCTTTAGCTCATTTTTCTCCAATGGATCAGAAAAAAAAAGTCTTTTTCAGAACTACCACTAGAGGGCGCCAAGCGGAGGTATTTATTCTACACAAAGTGGCTTTAATCCGACGTAAAACGACTGATATTACTTCTTTTTATGTATTTATTATGAAACAGTGAATTATGGAGCATGAGCTGCTCCTGATCCGGTCCTTAATGCTCCAAAATGTTATTTAGCAGTTAAGCCTTAAGTTGAGCCTTAAATCAACAAACGGAAGTAAGAAATGAAAGAAGTGCACGATGAGAAATAGAAAGACACAAACAGGAAGGAATTACTGTCGGGATCAAGGAAAACATTTAAGCAAACACAACAACAGAGTTCATCACCGAGTTTCACAGCAGCTTCAGGGACGGAAACACGTCAGACTGAAGCTCTGAGCTCTAAAATACTCCGTTTACAGCCTTTTATTGTTCATGTAAACAACTTAAACAGTAACGTTTATTGACGTGTAGCTCTGACACCTAAATGAAGAGGCTGATAACAACCTTCTGCACGTGTAGTAGGTGGAAATAATTAAATATTTATGTTTCTTAAAGGGCTGCAACGATTTATTCTATTTCTTTTATTGATCTCACAGTTATTTTCTGGGTTTAATCGGTTGTTTTGTCTTTAAAGTCAATAAGAAAACAATGAAAACTAAAACTCTCAGCTGCTCCAGCTCTGTGTTTACCACTTCCAGCCCCTGACAGGGAAGCTGGCTACGATTGCTCAGTAATTATTGGACAATCAGTGTTTGTGGGGGACGAGGTTTAGAGGAGCTTGTTGGGCAATTTGTGGTCCGAAGGAGCCACAGAGTCACAGTTTCCTCTGAGATGCTCTGAGTGGAACGTGATATCTCCCACAGAGAGTTATCGTGCAGGGAGAGCTGCACAGGTAACGTCTGCAGGTTACACACACACACAGGAGCAGCTGATGTGTGTGTGTGCTGCTGTAACAGAGAGCGAGGCCTCCTGCAGTGATTATTCTTGGAGAGCGTTTGTGTTTGCAGAAGTCCTGCAGTAATCCCTTCATTTCCCTCCCGACAACATGTGGCACGCAGCTTGTTTCCTTTGCCTCTCTGACGAGGAAACAGAAACATCGTGATATTAACTTTAATTCGTCTGCTTCTGCTGTCCTGAGAGGTTTTATAGGTCACTTCCTGTCGTCTCTTTACGCTTTACATGGGGAAGGTTTCATGTACCTTTTACTTAAAGTACAAAATATCAGCATCAAAATTAACTTAAAGAACCAAAAATATTTTTGCAGATTAGAATCAACAAAAGATTAGATATTTATAAAATGTTATTTATTTATTTATTTATTTATCTATATATCTATTTATGAATTTAACATTTTCCTGAAATTATTATTAAATGTATTATTTGTTTTATCATTATTCTAATGTCACACCTGACTCAGAAAAGCATGAAATATTTTTTTTAAATAATTTACATTAAACATTATATTACTGTATTATGTATTCATTTACTTCTTATCTTACTTACTTAATAATTTTTTCAAACATTTACCTACTTTTCTTTTGTTTTTGAAGAAACAAATATTTTCCCATAATATAAAAGTCTAATCAATATAATAATATAAAAAATATATAATAATTGACAAATCTGCAAAGGTCTTTGTGTGAGAAATAAAGCTAAATCTGCGTAGTTATTAAGGTTAATAAATATTTTATTTTGTTTTTTAATTTTATTTTTGTACTTTTTCAGTCGCTTTTAATAATAAACATCACATATAAAATACTAAACAGACATTCAGGGTAATATTCAAATATTAAAAATATTAAATATATAAAAGTATTTCCGGATTGAAACCACGTGTTTCGGTCCCGCCCCCTCCCGTTTAAACAGCTGTTCGGCTGCTGTCGCCTGATGATGACGTAGCGCTGGGCGCCCCGGTGCAGCTCTGACTTTTTAAACCAAATTAAAGATTTCTTCTCCGCCACAAACCGTCCGCAGGTGAAGCTGCAGGTGAGATTAAACTTGTTGTTGGAGGACTGAGTGAGTTTGTTCCTTCTTCTTCTTCTTCGCTTCTTCATCACGTGCTGACGTTTCCGCTGCTGTGTTTACAAACAGTTCGTCAGAGTTAGCAGCTAATGCTAACTGCTAGCTGCACCATTCATTCTGTCAAAGCCAAAAGGAGTATTTTAAAGAAGTATTATGATACTTTACGGCAGTAAAAGTACTAATACCTCGCTGTGAAATTAATCATACACAATTTAAAGCCCCAATCTTCTGTTTTTGTATTAATATTCGTGCTGTATTAATGTAAATGTTGTATTTTCCTGCTGTTTGTGTTTACAAACAGGTTGTCAGAGTTAGCAGCTAATGCTAACTGCTAACTGCACCATTCATGCTGTTAAAGCCAAAAGGAGTATTTTTAAAAGATACTTTTCTGCCGTAAAATTACTAATCTGCTGTTTCCGTATTAATATTCCTGCTGCATTAATGTGCATGTTGTATTTTCCTGCTGTGGATGTTTCAGTTTCTGCTCATTTGAACTCATTTATATCCTGTTGGTGGTTTAATCTGCAGCGATGCTTCATATTCTTTAATATCAGTTTGTTTATGTTGCGTTGTTGTCCTGTGAGAAACTTTATATCCCCTAAAAAGTCATAATAACAGCAGTTTTTTTAGCTTTATGATGATGACTTTAACAGCTGATCCTAATTTAATGTCCTATAAATATTTCTACAGATATAAAAATTAAGGAAAAACACAAATATCTAAAAAATAAATTAAAAAAACATAATGACCTAAAGAAAAGGTGCCAACGGTACAGTTTTAAATGTAAAAATAATACTCAAAAATTACTTTTAATATCAAAATAGTATCAGATAATTATTCTGTCCATCTTTTTAATGGATGTATTAATTGTTGCCGTCAAAGTTTTATATTAATGTGAATAAATATATTTGAGTTTTGGACAAAACAAAACACATCATGTTGGAAAATTGTGACGCAGATTTTTCAGTTTTCTTACATTTTAAAGACTTACTAACAGTATTTATACATAAATATATATGATTTTGCATATTTGCTTCAGGCCTCTCTCTGTTGATTGGAAAATAAATATTTGATTCTTTCTTTCTGTCTTTCTCGGACTAAATCTTTAAACTAAGCATGAGTTTAAAGATGAATGCTGGCTCACTTTAGAGCAGAAAAACTAGTGTTTTTAGTTTGGGAAAGACTAAAAAAACAGATTGTGCATACTTCAAGTTGCATAATTATTATTGTTCGAGAGAAGTCAGCATTTATTTTTCCTCTTCACACTGCAGCTGCTCCTGCTGCTGTGCAGACAAATGAGACTTTTTCCATCATCGACTCTTCATAAGGCTCAGTGGATGTGAGGCATCTGCTGGATTCTGGGTCAGAGAAGCCAGAGAAGCTTGCTGGCTTGCTGGCTGCAGAATGTGCCTGCATGTTGTAGGATATCCTGGTTATTTTTGGCAGACTGCATTTGACAAACTGTGTTTTTTGGGTGATAAAATGCACCCAAGAGTCTGTGTCTGTGGTGGATTTCATGGCTGTCCATCCAGGCGTGAGATTTATCGTCTTTGGATCATAAATGCTTCGTTTTAAGGCGATCCATCCTGAAGTTGTTGAGTTATTTCAGCCTGGTTCCTCGTCAGCATCTCCAGAATTGTGCAGCTTCGTGGCTGAAATGAACAGACGGACACAGATGCACTTGTTGCTGCAGAGACTCTTTAAGTGTAATAATCGTGTGCAGTTCCTCCGCCCGTGTGCATGTGTTTAGCAGAAGCAGGTGTTGTTGGGATGCAGTTAACAGCTGAAACGTGTCGGTGTGTGTGAGGAAGCTGCCGGTCATTAGCATGCAGCTAACGGCGGAGCCTGTACTTACACAGCTAATGAGAGGCTGCTGGGTATTAGTGCATTACAGTGGTTCAGCCGCTGTGATGACACGTTAGCATGATTATCATTTTCACTTTACACCTCAGAGCTGCAGCCAGGAGAGCCTGTGTTTAAACGGATGTAACTGCTGCTTCTGGCGGCGCCGCTGCATGCTCACCTGTTTGTCTTTTAGTGATTAAAAAGAGTTCAGACATGCAAAACTGAAGCAAATACAAGAATAAGATCATGCAAAGTAGATGAAAGATACATAAGAACTTTGTTTTTGTGCAGCAGCTGCAGAACAAAGTAAGAAAGAGTGCAAACAAATGAAATCTAAATATTAAAAGAATACAAATACAGTGCAAAAAAGCAAATGTACACAATGTGAAAAAGGTTAATTCAGTGTTGTAAATTAATAAATAAACAGATTCTCTCTTTAATTTCCCAGCAGTTTGTTGCAAATTTAGTTGCGCTATTCCACTTTACAAAACATGAAATACAAACTAATGACAACACAGAAACCTGCAGAGTTTCTCCTGCAGTAAAATGTGTTATTTGTCCTTTTGCATGTGGATATTTGTGCATCCTGGAGTCCTAAACAGACTCTTGTTGATTCAATTAGTAATTTTCAAAGGGGTCACTTGACCTTTAAACTCAAGATACCAGGATATAAATAAGTTCTTGTCTCCCTATGAGTCTCCTGTTACAGACACGCCCACTTTATGCTGATAACATGCAGTTTTGAGCAAGAACTTTGCATTTCTTTGCATGTTTATCTGAATATTTCTGCACGCTGGGGTACCTAAACAATATGAGTTGCATAAAAACTGACCTGTTCCATGAATGAGTGTCCTCTGTGCAGACATGCCCACTTTCTGCAAATCCCATGCAGAAAATGTGTTATTTTGTCCTATTGCATGTGAATATTTGTGCATCCTGGGTCCATAAACAGTCTGTGAGCTGCATAAATCGGGTCTGACTGGAAAACTGAGACTCTGTCAGGTTAACTTTACTTTAATTAACTTTTAATCCTTAAGAATATTCACACATGAATGTAGATGATATTAAAGTAAACTCAACAAAGAGCAGGAATGATGTTTTATTTCATGTTGGATGACGTGTTGCTGACGTCACTAAGGAAACAAACTCCATCCAAACATCAGTAACTAAATTCCAAAGTTCAGTGGTCACCGGAGATAAAAGCTGCGAGAACGAAGATTAACTTTACAAAATAATAAACTTCCCTGAAACCAGAAGATAAGCGGACAGAGAGTCTGAACGCTCGTTAATCATCCAAGTCCTGAACTCAACATGAAGTCAGCTAACAGTCGAGCAGAAAAACACACTTTTTACTTCAGGATTTTAGATTTTTAAAGGCTAAAAAACTAAATCATGCACATTTAAACTGGAATATTATTGTTCAGGAGAAGATAAACGACCAGAACTAGTGAATTTATACTGAATAATTCAGCGCTTTACCTCGCTGCACACCACAAATATTTAGATTTTGCACAACAGTAAACAGTGAATCAGCTCCCGTCAGGCCGTCCTGGAGTGTTTCCTCTTGTGGGGGCTGCTGGTGTGTCGTGGCCAAGCCTTATGGGGCCTCTGATGGTTTACAGACTCACTTTGTGTTGTATAAAACAATAAGCGGCCCCCTGCAGACGCTGCAGCGCTGCTCTGCAGGAGGTTAGCAGCAGACGGGAGGAGGAGGAGGAGGAGGAGATGATGAAGGGACAGATTACACTCTGAGCTGCACTGAGTCACTGCAGAGAACTGAAAGAAGCTTTTATTTTGAAGGAAATGACATAAAATGCTCTTAAAGTAAAAGTCCTCGTCATGCATTTGTGTCAGCAGTGTTTTAAGCTTCGTTTAATTCATAAAAATGTGTAATAACTTAAATGTTTCTTGTTAAATCTCCACCTGAAAAGTAACTAAAGCTGTAAAAAGTTAAATATTTACCTCTAAATGTAGCGAAGTAGAAGAATAAAGTTAAATAAAATGGAAAAAGTAAAGTAAAAGTACCTTAAAATCGTACTTTTTAAGAGGCTCTGTGGTTAGTTCACATGTCTGTAATAACTGTGGGACATTTGAGTGTCAAAACCTGGCTCGTTAGTGAACTTATGTGCTAAAGAATTTAGTGTTTTTTAGCTAATTTGGACTAAATAATGAGTGAAAACAGATCGGGGAAGCTGCTTTCTTCTCACTGTGCCAGACTCCATTTAAAAAATCGCCTTTTTAAAGCTGCATCGCTTGTGAGCAACTTAGGAAACAATTTTTAATGTGATGCTTTTGTCTTTCTGAGTAAGTTTGTGTGGCAGATCTGATTCATGCCGAAATGAAAAGTTCTTCAAGTAGACGTCAAAAAAAGTAACAGATTGATATTTAATAGAGTAACTTAAACATTAAACAGGAAACTTTAAAATTGTTAGATTTGTGAATGGAGTCTGGTGCAGGAATTTCAGTAACATGTATCTGTCTGTTTATCATAACGTTTGTGTGTGTGTGTGTGTGTGTGTGTGTGTGTGTGTGTGTGCAGGGATGCACGTGTCGGTGCGTGAGCTGCACGTCTCGTCGGAGCCTGACTCCTCCTACTTCCTGCGGGTGAACTGGAGGGGGCGGGGCTTAGCGTCAGGCTTCACGCTGCTGCTGACTGACGGGCAGGACGCCTGGAGAGGAGACGGTAAGTAACGTCCACACACACACACACACACCTGTGAAGGTTCAGAGTCGTTGACCTCGTCAGCTGCTCGTACAGGAAGATTTATTAGATTCACCTCCAGCAGTTTCTTTTATTGATATTAGCTGCTGCTTATCAATAAAGTTTTTATTTATTTATTTACTTGTTTATTTTTCCGGAACATGAAATGACTCAAAGTTTCTGTGAAAAAGAATAAAATAAAAAATATTAGTATTTAGTACTTAATATTTAGTATGAGTTAGGAGGAGTTTTTAACCAAATATTTGTTTTTGATTAATTTATTTTTCTTTATTTGTTTTACATTATTTATTCAAATGTGTATTTTTGATATATTAAGTATTAGTAATTTAATGTATTTATATATATATTTTTTATGTTTTAAGTATAGTTCAGTAAATGCAGCATTCCCAAAGTCACAAACAAAACAATCATTTTAAATAATCATGACCTTTGTTGTTTCCATAATCTAGCAGCGAATATATATTTTAATTTTGTATTATAATAATTTTAATCACTTTAATTTTCTGTCTTTAATCCATGACAATGAATTTATTGATCATATTTAGTTTTATAAACTGAACCTGCAGAGTAACTCATATTTTAATCTGATTTCTGCTCATTTTTCTGTATTTAACACTTTAATTCCTCGGCGTGCTCAGTGAGCGCGGCGGCCGTGTGCGAGGAGGCGGCAGAGCTGGAGATGCAGCCGGAGCGTTACCTTGACGACCTGCAGCAGGCGCTGACGGGCTCCGATGGCTCCGCCTCCTACAGCTTCACCCTGACGCCGCCACCGCCCGGCCGCACCGCTGCCGCCGCCGTCACGCTGGCCTACGAGAAGGTTCAGAGGGACATCTCCGT